>JADGKA010000019.1:0-66811 GCA_027604605.1 Borealophlyctis nickersoniae | reverse complement strand
CGATACGTTGGGCACTTTTGCATTGTGTATACTTGAAAATCCAACTATTTATAATATAATGCGTCTGAAAGAGAACCTTCAACGCTTTAAAATTATGTTCAAATTCGCACAGCCAAAAGTGTATACAAGAATTTGTCGATGGCACTGCATTCCGCCTTCAATCTTCGTCTGAGTGTTGAGGTCTCCTGTTCTTCTTTCGCAAGGGCGTGTCGTCTCCGCTGCCAGTGACCGTAGACTTCTTCCTCTTCAACGGAGTAGACTTTTTATAGCGGTCCGCCTTCCCTGGACCCGACGCTTCCTCACTGTTTTCCCGCTCCAATTCACGCTGTTTAAGGTCCAAAGACTGAATAAACACACGGGTTTTTGTTTCGAAAGGAAAAGGAATTTAAGCACGAAAAACAACCAATGTCAGCCCCGGATCAGATTATCCCCATCATCCTGTCATGTATTTCAACGCACCCGCTGATATGTGGCCGAAGACATTGAAAACAAGCGATCACTCTCGTTGAGCTTCGATTTCTTTTTGTCCGCCCTACTGCTGGTGAGGTACCCATCAAACCCCCGTATGATATTCCCGTACTGTTGTGTGTCTTCCAGGTATGAGCCTTCAAAGGCGTAGATTTTTTGTTCCAGCTGGGCCTGCGTGGAGGCACCTTTTAAACTTGGGCAACACGCCACGTTGTGTCGAGAAAACTCAAAGACATGGCAGGTACCAGCGTTTTATCCACCAATTTCTTTCTACTAATCAAACTTGCAAGCTCTTGTTCAGCTTCGGCGAGCATTTCAGGGGTGGCCTTTTTATAGTTGGACAAGGTCAGGTGTAAGTGACGCAGTGGATGCCAACTACCGCTCGGGTGGGAAAGCTTACACACACATTGTTGATGTCCATTTCAGGCTTGCCGGCTGTACTTGAGGAGGATCCCGTTGTTGTTCTGTCTGGTGGACTCGGCATTCTGCAACACTGATGTGTGTGTAGAAGTGCAAGGCGGGTTGGAAGCCCAAGAGGGAAATTGCGGTTAGGTAATCAAACGCAATTAGCCAATTTAACTAAGGGGAAACTCATGTTCAGATGATCTGGAGTGTCAGGGTGTAACACAGTAAACCAACCGCCAGCCAATAAAAGGCAGTTCTCAGAGGCCGTTGTCCTCTCTACCAGCATCAAAAGCATCGAAAGCTGAGAAAGAACTCGTACAGACAAACATGGCCTTTAGACAGCCCTTCAACCTCGCAACTCGTCGCGTTCCATCGGCACTTGCGGCGCGCGCGGTGCGCGCGTCGTTGCCGTCTCCCATCGTGGCGCGCAGCGTTGTGGCCCGATTCCAGTCTACCGACAGTGGCGCCGGACAGAAACAAGGAGGCGGCAACGGTCTCCTGTGGGTTGCCCTTCTTGGTGCCGCGGGTGCTGGTGGCTACTATTACTACACGACCTTGTCGGAAGAGGAGAAGGGTACGTAAAATGGGGAGTGTCCGACGGCACATACGGTTTTTCTCTCGTCCTCACGGTATAGATCGCCTTGTTTAGCCAACGCCTTCACCCTTGATAAGCCTCTCAACTACCAGGAGGTGCGAAAGCTTCTCCGAGAAAGACTTTTATGGGCCTTGAAGACTGACAGTACGGTTGCCAACTGACTTGTCATCTTGGCAGGTGTACAACGAGATTGCTCGCCTCTTAGACTCAAATCCCGAATATGATGACGGCAGCTATGGCCCAGTTCTGGTTCGCCTGGCATGGCACGCTGCTGGAACTTATGATAAGGAGTCCAAAACTGGTGGTTCCAACGGTGCTACCATGAGGTTCCCAACTGAGGGTGGTCACGGTGCCAACGCTGGTTTGAAAGTTGCTCGGGACTTGCTCGAGCCAGGTTTGTTTCAGTCTCCAACGCAGGGCGTGTTAGTTTGCGAGTGCCGCGACCTCGTTTGACGGTGATTCTCTCCTTCACTATATAGTCAAGGCCAAATTCAAGAAGATTACCTACTCGGACTTGTGGTCCATCGGCGGTGTTGCCGCAGTTCAAGAAATGGTT
The DNA here is from genome assembly GCA_027604605.1 of Borealophlyctis nickersoniae. Classification (NCBI taxonomy): domain Eukaryota; kingdom Fungi; phylum Chytridiomycota; class Chytridiomycetes; order Rhizophlyctidales; family Borealophlyctidaceae; genus Borealophlyctis; species Borealophlyctis nickersoniae. The sequence goes on along the minus strand of JADGKA010000019.1, from coordinate 64,787 downwards.
GGTATTGACACGTCTTACTGCATGCCAAGAACAGGTTATGCAGCGTCTCGCTTATTGGATTGTAATTCCAGGGTGGTCCAACTATTCCATGGAGGCCCGGCCGCACAGATTCGACCGAAGACAAGACGACCCCGGATGGTCGTCTTCCTGACGCTTCCCGCGATCACAGTCATGTAGGCTGTATTTTGTTTTCGGTGATGCACCGATCGTTTCAAATGTTGGAGGCTGACTTCGCCTTAGATCCGTGACATCTTCTACCGCATGGGCTTCAATGACCAGGAGATTGTTGCTTTGATCGGTGCCCACGCCCTTGGTCGCTGCCACGCTGATCGCAGCGGGTTTGATGGCCCTTGGACCCGGGCTCCGACTTCCTTCTCCAACGACTTCTTCCAGGTGAGCAAACGATTTCAGTGAAGGTCTAAAGCATCGATTCTAATCGACTTCCGTTCTAGCGCCTCCTCGAAGAGCGCTGGGTTGAGCGCAAGTGGAAAGGTCCCCGCCAATTCGCCGACAAGGCATCAGGCGATCTCATGATGCTTCCAGCTGATCTCGCCCTCATCAAGGACCGGTCCTTCAAGAAATATGTCGACCTCTACGCAAAGGACCAGGACAAGTTCTTCCAAGACTTTGCGGCCGCATTCCAGAAGCTCTTGGAGTTGGGTGTGCCCTTCAAGGGCGATGAGCCTACCATTATCTTCAAGCGGCTGGATGAGCAACAGTAGGATAGGATGCACAATGGGTAGATGGATATATGTCAGGATTTTAAATCGTCTCAAGCTTGTGTCTCATATACGTGGCCTCAACTTCAACACGAAAACAGTTGAAGTAGGAAAGCAACTGCGTTCTGCTATCAAAGGAAGTTTACTCGTTAACGCAAAAGGTGCTTCTTGCATCGAGTGCATGCAGTTTTATCCGGCGCCCAATCAAGCAGTTTATTTTCCAGCTTCCTCCTTCACATTCACTAAGTACGCTGGTTTCAATCTCGACCTTTTTTGCTGGTGGTTTTTGCTCGTCTTCGAGAAATTGCTGCCACTAAGAAGGAGCGGGATCTGTTTGCCCATCAAATACATTCGGTTGCGATGCTCTTCACGATGAGAAGGATACTCCAGGCATTGGTGTGCAAAGATAAATCCTGTCATGTACGCGTCAAAGCACGCCGAGTGGTACTTTTCAAATAGAGATGCATCCGCCGACATTGTCTTCGGGTCCGGTCCAGAGATTATGGCGGGCGATGACGGTGGAAGAGCTGGGGCGACAGAAGCAGTCGAAACAGCGGTGCTCATCTCCACCAAATTCGTTTTCCTCTCCTCTTTATCATCACCAGCAGCCGCCTGCATACCGCTAACGGAATCAGATTGAGACGTTCCATCGCTCTCAAGCGCCTTCTTGGCCTCCATCATTTTCTGCCTTTTCCGCCTGCGCGTCGCCTTCCCTGCCGTACTTTCCACATCGACTTCGTCCAAAATCAAATCAAGGTCATGCGTTCTGTGGCAATGACGACCCTCGTTACAATAACCGTGCGCCTGCCATCAATGGAAGTCAAATGCAGGCTTGTGTGTCTACGAAACAAATGAGACTTACAGCGTACTGTTCACAATATGGTTTTCCAGTGTCCAGCGCGGGGCGCTTTGGATTCACAGATGGAAGGGGAGTGTCTTTCTTCTCAATAGAGGGCAGCCGCTGCTGAATCTCGAAACATAAATAGTCTTTCCGTTTGGTCAAATTTCTTTCCAAATGGTCCCTTTCACTTTCGTGCAAAACCATTAGGACACTTTCGCCTACTGGGACCAGCAGATGGCTGACATGTTGAAACATTCACTTACTATTTTCGAAACAAATACGCCAAGAACGATGCCTTTTCTCTTGTAACAAACTCCGCAATGTACTTTGTATCGTATAGTCCCCCGGGAAACATTTCGGTCAAATCTGCATTAAAGGAGCCAAGTTGTGCGGGCAGCTCTGCGTAGAAGCTCTGGTAGAGAAATAGTAGATCCAAGAGGCCATTGTGGAGGCAGACGGGAACGTTGCGCTCAAGGACGTGATGAAAGATTGACCGCATGATGTGATTCGAGTCCAAGGCAGCTTTCACCGGATTTGCAATTTCCTTTGAGGAAGACTTGAGCACCTGGCCCAGCTCTACTATCATCACGGATACTGACCTCATCATTTCCAGGCTTGTACAAGATCCCGTCTTGAAACTGCTTATTGAAATCAAACCCATTGTCCACCAGAAATGCCATGCTCTTCGGGCTCACAACATAGTCGTCCTCGCGTAACATTAAGAAAGTGAAGTTGTGAACCAAGAATCGGGTTTCCTTGCCATCCCCAAGACCCTCGTGGCTGTCCGTGTTTTCGGCAGAGTCGCTCATTGGAACCATTTCTGACGGTTGAGTCAGCTCAAATACTGTCATACCGAAAGCCACCAGGGCGTGCGATCGAGCAACCTGTGCCAATGCCTTATATCGGTCTTCAATATTCCTGTCGCAGAGGGAAGGGGTATCAATACGAACGCAGAGTTCGGCGTTCAAAGATCGCCGAGAGTATTACTTACGATGCTCGAGTTTCTCGATTGGAGCCCAATCCTGTGAACTCGGTATCAAGAGAAATATGGTGAGCACGATCAATGATATGCTTTATTCCCAGGTGCATGGCCGACAAATTATGTCTTGTGACTTCATTGAAAGGAGGAATCGCCAAAGAAGGGCGAGGCGGAATTGCAGAGACATCGCACTTCCGCTTGCTGGAGTTTGGGGGGACGGTGGGCGGTGCGCACGCAGCCGGAGGGACTTCGAGCTTCGGCATTGTCGGTGCGAGCGAATGTCGAAACGACCCAAGAGACCAGACGTGACGCGATCCGAGAGCTGAGTTGAGCTGCGTGGAGAGGCTTGGTTGGCTTGGGTAAGTTATGGTACAGCCCGCAAGATAGGTACTGGTATTCACATACCGGTACAGTATTCCAACCACACATCGGCATGCCAAAAAGCGAAGAGGCACGAGGGCGCTGTTTTGCTCTGTTTCCGGCGTGGTGAGTCGCTTAATCTCTCTTCAAACCCTTTGTAATAGGAAGAAGACCTCTTTGGAGGCGAGCTCAGCGACCTCGGAACGGAGGCCTTCGGCTCTCTAGCTAGTGGAAGCGGTGAGCAGTCATGAGTGACCGCAAAAGTGGGCAGTGCTATCTGTCGTAGTGACCATTTATGTTTATTTCTACACAGATCAGGAAGGCCGTTCCATTACTGCGAAGAAGAAAAGGCGAATCAGAAAAACTCGTGCGCAAAGGGAAAACAACGAATTGAGTCCTGAACTGAGTCCACCAATTGAATCAAAGGATGACGACGATTATCGGGAAAAGCCGCTGAGGTTGCCTTCGTTCAAGAAGCGACGAAGAGATACTGGAGATGGGGAGGAGCCAGAGAAGAAGAGGTTGGTTGGAACATTTATTCAACCGGCTCGGAGAGTTGACGTTCTCTAAAATGATGTTATTACCTACAGCCGGAAGGTGGTGAGAAAGCGTATTGAGAGGCGAAGGTCGCGGAGGTCGGTTGAAAATGAAGAGGGAAGTGAGGATATTGCAGTGCCGCCAAGGGAGCTCAGTCCTGGCCAGCTGAAGAAGGAAGAATTGGAGCGCGACTTCGCAGCCGCATTGCGGAAGGGCAAGGGTCGTGGAAGGAAAAGGGAGACCATTGACGAGGCGGTGAGCTCATAACCGGAAGTCTGCCGAAAAATTGGTGGTGCCACTCAACGATGCCCATATTAGGCGGTGGACGATATGATGGCTAAAATTCGGGAGGAAATGAAAGAAAGTGCAGCAAATGATTTGGAATTGAATAAGAAGCAGCTACCTGGGTTTGCCAAACTTAGCTTGCTGCCGGCGGTGATGACGCATCTCTCAAGGTGAAAACCCGGATGCGTTATTGCTCTCTTCAGCGATGTAGACGGGTTCACCGAACAAACATTTGGTTCCCGTTGAATTTAGAGAGAGTCTGTTTTCAGCTGCCGTGGAGGGGGGCGTCCTGGAGGGTATCAAAATGTGGTTGGAGCCATTGTACGATGGATCGTTGCCGAACATCGATATTCAACGGGGTATGATGCAGATTCTGGAACGGGTAAGTGATGGGTCGCTTGGAAAAGTCAGAAGCCTGGATTTCAACTGAAGTGCAACCATTTCAGATGACTCAGCAGAAAACTATTAACAGGGATGCGTGAGTAATGACAGCAGGCATTTTAGTGGTATCTCTTCCAAGGACGCTCAGAATGTTGTTGGCAGGTTGAGCGAGTCACTTATAGGGCGAATCGTCATGTTTTACGTTCGATGCGATAGAGTACAACCCGACATCAAGAAGATTGCCCGGGGCCTCATTGGTAGATTCCCACGCACAAGGGGTTCTTAATCGTTATTGCTAATCTCCGTCTTGTTCAGATGATTGGGTACGTCCCATCCTGGATCGCAGCAAAGATTTACGAGAAAGCAAGGCGGCACAGGTGGCGGTGGATCGGAACAGCAGGTGAGTTTGACGCTCATTTGGTTGAGTCAGATGCTCTCGGGCTAACACCTCAATAATTCAATCGTCAAGCCAATTTCGGAAGCAATCGTCTTTCAGTTCGACGAGTGCATCAGTGTCCCGTATGGGCGAGGTGGAGTCCACCAGAGCACGGGTTCCTCAACCTCTCATGGCAGCCTTTACCGTTATGCCGGCTTCTACGGTTTCCGCCGCTCCACGAGAAAAAACGAAGGTATAAATGTTCCCATGGTAATCAAGGGAGTGGCTATTATACTTTCTAACTTCTCCATGGCATCAGCACGTGGATCGGTATAAGCGTATTCAAAACCGGTTCAAGACGATGAAATCCGGAGGAAGAGGATAGATAGTGTGACCTTGGAATCGTGAATACGCCCGTGCTATCGGTCTTGTGAATGTATTTTGCGGCAAAAGCATTTCGTAACATGAGTTGAAATTTTGATGACTACGCCAATGAGAACGTGCAATGGTAAACGACGTCACCGCACTTCTATTCGTGAGTTGAAGCTGCTGCGTCGCCTCTAATTGAACGCGCGAAGATACTGTACGGCCTGGATATCCGAAATGCTGCGACCGTGGCTTGGCATCATTTCTGTCCGACCTTTGCTTGAAATCCATTCGTCCACAACCCTCCTGATTCATCCACCAATCGTGTGCACCTACAGGAGATTCACCTGGGTAGTTTGCGCAATGAAATATGCAGCGGAAACCAATCGGGACATCGCAAACCTTGTTAAGAGAGTTACAGGCTTCCAAGTGAGTTACGCATGCGAAAACAGTTGTTTATAAAACTCAGCAGCTGACAACTACTTGCCAGCCGGCCACCGAAAACTATGGTCTATGCCTAGCTTTCGCAAAGGAGAATTTCCGGTTTCACAGTTACGGGTCCACGGACGAACGGGTGGTCAGAAACTCGTTCAAAGGGTATGCTTGGAAGGTCGTGGAGGCTTTCTGCTCGTGCTTCTCAGCACCGACATTCTTTGGGAATGGTTATGCAGTTTAATAGAGAAGTTTTCGGCTTTTGGACAAGACGGGAAGGCAGTTTTACTGGAACAACACATCACAGCCCTCCTCAGACGTCCCGCGCCGTTCTCAATAACCCTCTTGGTAGTTCTTTGTTGTCCGCCACGTTTTGTTTGCGTCACTCATACCACCCTTCTTTGACGCTCGCTTCATCGGTCTACGCATAGATTTATGATGTCCTGTCACTCCTTCTTCATCTTTCTCATTCACCAACCTATGCTGTATATGAGTCCAGTTTGGTTCAGATTCCGCCAGGAGACGACGAACCAAACTCCACATCGGCATCGGCTGCCTGGAAGCAAATTCTGATTGAGGAGCCATTGGAGGGCCCACACTGGTCACATAATGGCAGCGTTTTGGACGCGTCGGATGATGAAGGATCAGAGTTCGAAGACTCTGAGAGCACGAAAGTGCAGGAGGAAGCACGGCAAACAAATCTGGTGAGTTTAATCGCAAACCCTGTGGCGGATTGAATCATGACCTGATCGTTGAACAAGGAAAACGCAACGGTCGCGCACCCTCGTCGAACTTCCGCCCAAGACGGCCTAACAAAAAGACGCACCTTGGTGTCCAAATTGCAACGTGTTCAATATTGGACCAGGGGGACACGACATGCCGTGATGCGGGGTATGAGCGAAACCTGACTACGCTCGTTGCATATTTCGCATCTGTGCTCAACAAAAGTTAGCAGATACAGAATTCCATCCTGGACACCCATGCTCTCTAGGTATCTGCCTCGGTTCCTTGTCATCTTTTTGCCAACGTAAGGTTCCTTACCTCGCAATTCGCAGCTCCCTCGATTGCCACCTTTCAGCGAAGATCCCCACAGTTTTTCTTTGGCTCTGCCGCCAGTGAACGATACACTTCTGAACTGCATCTTATTCGAGAGACTCTCTTCATGTTGAGGGGATTGCCCAGTCCAGTGTATCCCATCGCACACTCAGGCGCCATTGAGGTGCGTTACTGGTTTAATCGTGGAAGAATATCCCTCAGTGTGTCCCTGAACTGAGCGGAAGGCAAATTGAAGGTGGATGTACAATTGATGATGACGCATGCGACAGAGGCATGCCTACGGGCTATACTAGAGTGGTTCGCGGCCAAAGGAACTGCTGTGGCTCAGGCTAGACGATTCGAAGATCGGTGAGTGAAAGCGAAATTGCCTGCACTCGAGTTATTGCTAAGGGCGTACTGCAGCCTCAAAAATTCACCTTCTCTCCGCTCCTGTCGGACCCTTGAAGCCCTTGGGTCGGGACTATCTAATTTAATCCTTCGGTTTACGGTGCGCCTTAGCAAATTAGATCAGTGTCACCAGAATCATTTGCGGATGATGCAAAGTAAGGACGGGTACTTCCTCCCGGCTCCACGGCTGTCACGTCCACAGCAATTGATTCCGCTTCCTTACAGAAACCGGTGGCCAGGAGAGTGCTTCCTTGCTCACACTTCAGAACAATCTCAGATCGGACTTGAAAAATTTTGAAGATATTGCTGACTTTTTGCAACGCTGTGACAGACGGAGTATGTATGAGATGCGACGCTCACCGCTGAGCGCACACAATCGACCTGATGTTTCTTGGCAGCGTATGGGGCTTCAAACGCTGATACCGCTTCGGTATACCTTTCTGAGCTCTACGCACGGATTGTCGATGCCCAATGTGCTTCCAATGTCTTTTCGGCCGAGGTGTACATTTATCTACTGTCGACAGCATCGAAACCATACTTCGACATCCTGGAGCGCTGGATGCTGAAGGGAAATGTGGAGGATACGGGGGGAGAATTCTTTATTGTGAGGTATTGTTTTCCTATTGACTAGGAAGTCGACCGCCCATGTTTATAACCTCCATCATATTTAATCGCATCAGTGACTATTCGGTGGAAGTAGGCTCTGCGTCATATTGGCACGGACGACACGTTCTACGTGAATCGCAACGCGCGGGATCTGTGACGCCCTCTTTTTTAGAGGGTGTTGGTAAAGAGATTTTTGTCGCCGGAAAAACGTTTGAACTAGTAGAAGGAACTCCGGTATTCACTTCTCATTTTATCGTTACTCCATCGGACAATCCCTGCTCATCTCCCATATCGCACTTAGGCCCCAAATTGCTCCGCAGCCGAGCCACAGTCCCTGCATCGCCAGTTTGTTGAGGGACTCTTTGCAGGATTCGGTGGGAAGATCCGGAAGGGTCATGGTGATAGACAGTCCCCGGGCTTCGTGAATATTGGAATAGAGGAGCCATTGGCAGCATTTCCCGGAACTACAAGCGCGCATTTGCCTCCAAACAGCATTGCTCCTGAACTTCCGGGTGACTTGACAATCGGTGCGCAAATTGAAACCTGACCGAGCACTTGGGCAGATTCATTAATTACCAGCTCTTTTCATAGATGAAGCGCAGTTTTGTCTACCGGTGGAAGAGGTCGCTCCTGCGGTGCTGTTGTCGATTTTCCGTCCTCTCTACGAGGACGCATGTTCGCGTCTGAAGAGTACATTCTTCACGAAGTATGGGTTGGGAAAGCATTTGACTACGCTGCAAAACGTCTGCTGCATGACGGATGGGAGTGTAATGCGTACATTCTGCGCTGCAGTATTCGCTAAGGTAATTTGCCTTTCACCTACTTACAGAAGCGGCCACCAGATCTGACATCCAATTTTGGCTCAGATGAGAACACGAATACTCGACCGCGGCGCTGGCACATTGGATGCGCTTTTTGTCGAAGCCTGTGTGGGCAGCCATATAGATCCGACCCAATTCGAATTTTGGCTTGACAACGAACCCACCCTGGACATTCTCGACCGTTTCCGAATGTCTTTTCAGGTGAGTCTTCCATGCCATGAAGTGTTGCATGATGTTTGGCGAGAGATGGCTAAAGTTTGATTATAGGTGTCTCCCACAATCTGTGTGATCCTCACGCCTGACTCCATTGAAATTTACACAATCGTGATGAGATTTCTGATGCTTGTGAAGCGGGCAAAAATCAGCCTTGAGGGAGAAGGATGGCGAGCCCGGAAGGAACGGCAAGGCGGTAAAATAGGGAGATGGCGGGTTGCGGTGCGAACAAAGCTGAGTCATTTTGCAAGGAGCTTGGAGGCGTTTTTGATGAATGCCGTAAGTGATTTTCTATTCTCATCCGATTTTACGCGTGTGCAGTTTATATTTATATTCGCGTTCTCTTCTCTTCAGATCATTGTTCCTCAATGCACGGTTTTCAACCAGCGAATACGGGCAGCAAACGACCTTGATGAGATGACAGTAATCCACGAGGATTTTGTTCGAGTGCTACGAGACCGCTGTCTCCTCAACAATAACGTACTGCAAGTGCATTGCCTATCATTTCCCGTCAGAAAATTAAGTGGCACAAATTTTACGCAGGCTTCCAAAATTATGGATCACATTCGGAACGCTTTAGCCTTGTGTATGGACTACGGTGCAATGTGCGAGAACTACGAAACGAAAAAGCGCATCGCGGCAATTTCAGCTTCACCCAGGCGAGCAGTGCATTCGCGGAAGCCTGTCTTGAGTACATCCCACGTCGGCCGCAGTGCTCAATCCCGTTTGAGCCCTGTAACAAGTCCTGCGTCCAGTCGTTCACCTTCACCAGGTTTACCATCCCCGCGGAGGGCTTCAGTCGCATCAAGCGGCAGATCTCCTCCACCATCACGCGGCACATCGAAATCTTCCTCTCCATCTCCTACGCCATCTGGCGGATCGATTCCGACGCGAAATGCGCCAAAAACATCGACACCGAGTTCTCCCGGAAATACCCGAAGAGTCGGGACCACCCTGCGCGGTGTCGTATCCACAAAAGAGTCTCGCGTCGCAGGAGACCCCACCAGACGCCAAACGACAAAGGCCGCCGGGACTGGGGCGACTACAGCGAGATCTACTGCACATGGTGCCGGACGGCGTGCGGGTGAGCAAACAAGTATAGGTTCTGCAGGTGTCGGAGCTTTAGGTGAACGCGTCGATGATCCACTTCCATACGTTACTCTTGCGAGTGGATCGACCTTTCTTCAAGTGCCCGAACTACCGGGATCGGGGGAGCGCTTGGATAATGAATTTGCCTCGTCTCTTCAAGACTTAGTCAGCAACTTTGACAAGACCGTTCGGTTCGTGAGGGACGCTGTAGCGGCTCTGGCAAGCCACGGTGTACCCCATCGTAAGTATCCCTTGTGTCGTTGATCTTTTCGGAACCATCTTTGATTGAGCACCATTCAGTGGATTCGCTTGCAGCTGTTTTGGCGGAGTGATCTTTTTGCGATTGTAAAAAATGTCATGTAAATGTGGATACCCGTAATTGGATTATGTAAGCATGGCAGCGTTTAGACGCGTTTCGGCATTGCGAACCAGAATGTTTTACCACTGCAACACCCATGTTCCATCTCAAATGTCATCCACCCTCGAAACCTTCAAACCTCGCGCTGCAAGCTTCTGGCCCCCTTCGGTCCTTTCCACCCTAGGCCTCCCCTTCGCCTTAGGGGGCTTTATCTTGACTACTGTGACGCAAGGAATCATCATCAAATGCACCGCTGCGAAAGAGGCCACTCTCCAACCTGCCACGCTCTATACCATCTCGTTTTCGCACTATGTCGTGCGTGCTAGATGGTTTCTGAATATTGCCGAGGTCCCATACGTGGAAATCAGCAACGCCCCAGTCTTGCACTGGACGGTTATTCGCAAGGCCACTGGTGGAAAGTCCCAGAGCGTGCCTATCCTTGTTCTCCCCTCAAGGAAAGTTCTCCCATCGTCAGACGCAATTTTGGACCACATTGTCGGGCAGGAAGGGCAGAGTTGGCTTATACCCACCGAAGAAGCAAAGGCCCTATGTGATGAGCTGAGCAAATCCTTTGGTGTCGCTGTCCGTGCATTCGGCTATATGCGTCTGATGTCCTGCAAGGAGGGATGCGCCTTCCTCAAGTCTACGCTGATGAGAACAGCACCCACATTTTGGCAGAAAGTTACCATATTTTTGCCCTTCCCCGCGATTCGAGGGCTGATGATCAAGGTGACGGGACTGGAATCGAGACTGAGCAGATCCCCAAGTGCTTTCTCACATTCCTTTATCGTCTCGTTTTCTGCTTTGCTTGTAGCACATGTGTTTGGATAGGGTTGAATCCTACAATTGGGCAAGGGGTGTAATTATTGAGGTGTTCGACCAGATGGACAAGCTATTGGCAGATGGGCGGCCTTTCCTTGCTGGCAATCGGGTCAGCGCCCTGGATGTCACATTTGCTTCCTTGGCGTATGTTTTTGATGTGTCGATGGGCTCAGTGTTCCTCTATCTCAACTGCTCATGATATATATCTATCAAAACCAGCTATCCCGTCCTTCTTCCTGATGAAACGCAGAGTTTGCTTGGTGACATCGACGACCCCAGAAATCCAGTGGAGTTCAAGAAGGCGGTACTGGCATTGAGGTCAACTAAAGCTGGGCAACATGCGCTAAAGTTGTTCAAAGATGCCGGCGCTGGCGCCATCCTACCAAAGTAGAACTTCATTCATGAGGTGCAGAGACAGGTGATTTATTACTTCATGCCATCGATGACTTCGAGGATACTAGTTGACTTCCAACTTTCCCAGCCTGAGCTGTGTCGACAAGAGGTGAACGTTGCACATTTGTATATTGATCAGCATTTCTCCTCTGTGTCGACAATCAGTGAACCTCGCACATTTGTATATCGTTTTGATCAAGCTGTGTGGGAGTCTCAACAAGATGCATAAGTCCGATCCTGCTGATTGGTGTAGGAACTACAACCGGGACAACAAGCAGGACGCGACGAGTCCCCCCAATTGCCGATGCAAGGATCAGTCGAAGTCTGGCGAATTGGTTTGCAATCCGCAGCAGCCGCGAGTGAATTGTATCAATCCTGTTGGCTTGCGGTAAGGCGGAGATTCCCAAAGGAATTGGTCAATACGCCATCCAACATAATCGGCCGACTATTGTTCGAGTGCGTCGACCAGTAAACTTGATTTTTTATTCAACAAAAGATATTTACATTGCCACACCGATGGAGTTACCCATTTTCACTAGCGTTTCGAGGTGCTGTTCCGTGTTGTCCACCAAGTCCTTATCGAATTGAAGTACATTTTTCTCGAACAGGAGGATGATAGTAGATCCTCCGAAAGCGAAGTAGCTGCCAAGGATGTCAATTGCATGGAGATTTCCAGCCATATTCTGCTGACATGAGGAATTACGTACCCATGCTCGTCCATCCGCTTGACCTGTTGCCCTTCAGTCGTAGTGAGAATGATGCTTCCCACCATCATTGCTCCTATACAAACATAGGCCACTTTCCCAAAAATAGGTGAAGTTATGTAGCTGATGCACCGGACATTGTCCGTGTAAACGTCGACGGTCGTTCTGCGAAGCCAGGGATAAGCCTGGGGGAATGGCACCTAAGCATGCCCATCTGAAGAACTGTCCGCTTACCTCACTGCCATTGGGTTGACTGTAAAGTACGCCTGCAATCGTGAAAATGAATACCGGCAACCCATTGATAGAGCAAAATAGATAACGTCTGTTTAACATTACCCCCTCTATCCATTTGGTTGCGCTCATAACTCCGTCCACTGGTATGTGGAAACGGTGATAATCTAACACACCGGCCATATTCAGCAACGCAACGATCTTCCAAGGCCCAAAAACATTTCCTAGCCATGTACCTTGCGGAGCCAACCGGAAAATAGCCATTGAACCTCCATCATACAATTCCGCCTGGATAGGGCCGACGTTAGAATCGTTTCAAACGCACAACACTGTACGGCTCATCCTACCATCTTTTCGTCTTGGAGTAGAGAAGCAATCGTGAAATGCGACCCTTTCACCCATAATTGCTTTGCGGCCGCAATGGTCGGGAAACATGTGCAACGGCAATCGGCGGGTGATACGGCGACTCGCTTAAATTATCAAACTTCATTGTTAGATAAGGAACCGACAGTCGGGACCCAGCGCAACTTCTAAATACCGGATCCTGTGATGCAAGTGTTCTCGCCTCAGGCTTCAGCTTCCGGTAAAAGAACTCGTTGAAGTTTTTGAAACTTTCCAAGGGGTCTAATACTATGGCGAGATGGGCAACGGACCAGTTTTAATGGCAAAGTTACAAATCGCACCATGCGCAGTAGGCTTACTTTCATCAGTCGGAAGCTTATGAAATGCAATGAAGTGGTTAATTGCCTTCTTGCTTACTGGATCTTCGAATTTCCGACCCTGCTTCACGGCTGATACACGCTACGTTAACTCCCCAAATCTGATTGATATGGCGGAAGACATGTACGCGTACTCAAATTTTTCAGCAGCGCCCGAATAGCTCTCGATTCAACAGCTGTTTTCAACCATTCAAAATTAGTTTTGAACGGAATGATTCCGGTCAGTCCTTGAACCCACCAGTGCGTGCACCCGCCATTTGATACAACAACCGCATTCCCAGCCGAATATAAGTAGGTATCCTTTCCTCAACCAGTTGTCCCGTCTGAGCGCATAATGTCAACTAAGCACCCAGGAAAAGCGTGCTATGTCGAGTTGAAAACCTACCGCACGATCCTGGACCAAAATATTTGCTAGTTCGCCGTTAACGCTGTGCCACTGGCGACGAGCATGTCGATAAAGGGCTTACCATTATTTTTTCCGATGCTGTACCCGCCATATGTAACGTATGAGATGACTTTTGTGTACCATTTCCGACTGGCATGAGCCTTGGTTAGAAAATTTCCCATAATCAAGGTATCCACTTTGCCCAAATCTTCATTAGCGCAAAGCTAAAAGGCAATTAAGGGAAGGATTGGATGAACGCCTCAAACTTGCGCAAACGGAATGCGTCCAATTACCGCAACGTGCGAAACGACATCCAAGTCCCCCCTCTGCTTGATGACCTTGCGACAAATAGGGCACTCTCTCAACGAAATCACATGCTCCTTTTCTCCTGAATCCAAGGCTACCCCAGGTCGATCGGAATTGGTGCTTCTTCGTTTCCGAGATTTTGAGTGGTCCTGACAGACAATTTGTCCCGTCAGTTGCGCTTCGAGCACGTCGCACAGCTCGTCAAATGTTAGTTCTCCGTCTGGCGTTTTGTCCTTGGACATGAACATCATGTTTATGCTTTCATCGGAAAAGGTCGAGCCAAGACTGTCCAGCATCGTCGTTAATTCAATTTTGTTGATGCTGCCGTTTGAGTCCGAGTCAAACGTTTTGATCAGGGTCAGCCAAAAGTTACGTCGGAGTTCTGAGGTAGCGTGGGAGACCCAAGATCAACAACGGCACTTTCATATTCACGGGGTCCGCGGATACGACGGTGCATACCTTTGTATGGGATGAAATTGAATCTGATGGATAAGATGGCTTCCCCCATATCCTACAACGACATTGTAAGAATTTGAGCGGGCTTTCCCCAAAGGACGCCAAAATTTTATCATTAATGCCTTCCCAACCTTTCGCTTCAACTCAAGAGGAAGTTCGAGGGGTCTCAAATCCGGCAAGGCAGGCCTGCTGGCCTCCACTTTGAGTGGTACCATTTGCCCAATTAAATCGCGCAGTTTCACGTCCACATTGCCTATTCGATCATTATTGCTAATTTTGTCGTGATCGTATACCGAAAAAGATATTGGCCAGTCCGCCTGATACTCCACAAGTTTGATATGCCTGCAACGATAACTTTAGGGTCGAGGAAAGGTAAGTTACATGGAAACGCATGACGTACAGGAAAACTCGTTCGTGCCATGTTGGATTGCGTGTGTGGCGAATCGATTTGGTGCGAAACGTTTTCTTTCTAACCCGCATACGTTCATTCAGGCTTCTGATATCCAGGAACTTAAAATCGCCCAACCTACCCAAATCTATGGCAGGACAGTAATCAGTTAGGCTCAAGCTAGCCACCCAAAACTTGACAATAAACACTCACGAAATCACAACAAACGGATCGCAATCGAAGGTCGTCCGCGTGAAATCTTTTACATAGGGTAGATTCTGTGCTCCGATGACTTTCAGCGGCGTAAGGAGCTGTACCTACTCAATAGCCGCAAAATGACCTGCGACACAACACTCACTGTCTAAAGTGAGCAGCCCCATTAACTCATTATGGTCGAGGACATTCGCGTCTCCGTTGGGGCTGGATGATTCTACGGAATCCAAACTGGAGGCTGATGTCTCCCCATCTTCCACACCAGCAACGTAGTTGAAGTACACGTCGTCACATGGGTCGTCACTTGTCATTAATGTTGCTATGTAGAGACGGTACTGTCAAACGGGTGTGGTCAAGGGACACGGGAAGACATGGGTTACCATGCATGGTGCCACCGTGAACGGAAGAATCTTCCACGTTGATGTTTAGCAGCAAGTTCATATCTTCAATGTTGCCCACAAACCCAAGCTTCACGCATATATCCCCGGTGATACTTTCTTTGGTGCTGCGGGTGTTGAGAGGAAGCCAAACTGCCATGTTATTGGGATCGTCAAACACAGCAGCCCCAGCAATGGTTGGAATATCGGCGATTGGAATTGTAAGCTGCCCCAAAAAGTCCTTGCCAATCAGATCCTTATCCCACACGGTCAGACTGAGAGAGGCTAATAAAGAATAGGATGTTGGCTTATTATTCAAGGGTATCCAATGTCAAAGTCATGGTTCTTACCGTCGGACAGTATAGGTGTAATTGTGCTGTAAGGGCAACATGTATGCATGAGAGATTTGTTTTTTATTGAATCTGAAAACATAGGTCAGATCCTTACAAATCAAAGGTACTATTCCAGGTTGGATTCAAGTTTTTAGAAACGACGGGCGTTCTGAGTACTTGGTCCCCAAGTTTGCATATGACAAATGGGTCACTGGTCCCATTTCTGTCTCTGGCAACCAAGTCCTTTGCCTCTATGACTACGGCAGTGCGTGTCATTTGCATAAGTGGTGCGCAGAACGAGGTTCTTCTCGGCAAGTCTTTAATGCAACCCCACCTTCGACCCTGAGCACGACGGACTTGATTGGGTTTGACATCTGGACAGTTGAGTGAAGGTTCGAAGATAGAAATGGGGATTTCCACTTTTTCGGAGGTTACGTGTTTGTGTTGGGTGTTCCCAGAAGGCTCTTTATGTGTGTCGGGGTGGGGGCAGTCGTCATTCAGCAAAGAGTGCGCAACGTGTGCGAGTTTGGGAGAGGGGCCAAGAGCGAGTAGGGTATCCGACGCAGGTTCCCGGTGGACCCGGGTGGCTGTGGTGGGCTTAGGCGGGCTTCGATAATACTCCCAAGCCTCAAAATAAATGAAGGCTTGCGCGCGCCAGACCAACTTGGCCTGGGTGACCAACCCGCTTTTCCCACCCCTTGCCCTTTTCCTATCTACCGGTACTTAGTTACCTACAGTGCAGCGGGGGAAGCAGCAGCACTGAACAAACTGGCACAACTCTCCTGCCCCGCGCCTGTTTTGCCATACTCTTTCTTCTCCCGCCAGAATCGAGAGCACCGAAACTCTGCCAAAGCGGCGACATGCCACGCTTCTCACGCGCGCTCATCGCGTCGCTCGGGGTCGCCCTGTCGTTGTTACAGACAAGTCTGGCCTACACGGAAACTCTGGTGTGTATCTGGATCCTATTCATGGCAGCTGGACCTGGCACGCTCTGACCCTTATAAACGTCAAATATGTCAGACACCCAGCCAAATACAAAAATGTCAGGGAATGTGGGGTCCCAAGGATATTCCGGGGCATTCCAATGACAACGGCACTTTCACGATAACATTTAGAAAAGTGCGGGCCCCTTTAATCCTCTCCGTTCTAGTCTACAACTACTTTGATCAGGATTTGCTGGAAAAGACGGATACGAACCGTATCATAGTTTGCGGTGATGGGACAGCGTTGGAAGCGGGTCGATGCAAATCAGATGATCGTGGGAAGTTCCTGATCAAAACCGGGACACCACACTCACCGATCTTCAATCCTGTGGAACACTTCACTCACTCAGTTGACTCGGCAAATGCGAAGGATACTCGCAAACTAGTATACTCCGTCACCGATACCGGGTTTTACTGCGTTATTGCTGTGCCGGTCGCACCAATGGACACTGTCGACGCGGGCGAGCCAGACTTTGTTGTGGATGTGAAGATTGAAAATCCTTACGGATCCTTGCCTGCTATGGACTACGTCAAATTACCCGTAAGACTTCGGGAGATGATGGCCGACATGGTGGGCTCCGTGTAGGACAGTGGCGATTGACTCAATTCCTATCAGCTATTTGGCGTACTCTCGGTGATCTACTTGGTAATCGGGGTCGTATGGATGGTTGCTTCTTTCCTCCATTGGCGAGATTTGCTTCCCATTCAGCACTACGTTTCCGCCGTGACTATCTTTTTGACTACAGAGATGGCTTTCAACTACGTAAGCCAGGGGAATTCAACTTCAGCAGTCGTATGGACTGTCCCAATTCGGCGATTACCCTAATATTCTTACCGACAGGGATATTATGAAGACTACAATCGTTGGGGGAGAAGTTCTGCCACATTGTTGGTTTTGGTCGTAGTGCTGAATGCGGCGCGAAACACCGTGTCATTCTTAATGCTTCTCATTGTGTCGCTTGGATATGGAGTCGTAAAGTGAGATCACGCAATTTCGGGCAGTTTGAGTGTTTCATTTGTCCTAAAACGAGAGGGAACCGGCCAGACCATCATTGGGGAGCACGATGAAAAAGTGTCTCTATCTCTCTTATACCCACTTCGTGTTTGGCGTTTCCTACGCTGCGGCCTCCATGTTGGTCACGGAGGTGACGGGACAGATAATAATTCTTTTTGCATTCCCACTGGCGGCCACCATGACCGCGTTTTACTTTTGGATTTTACAAGGTAAGGGTCAGCTCCTTAAACGTGCCGCATTGTGTTTCTAAGCGCCACTCCAATCCTGCAGGCTTGCAAGAGACCATGGGACACCTTGAGGCGCGCCGTCAGGGAGTTAAACTACGGATGTATACGCGTACGTAAGGGGTTTTCATGACCTTCAAATTGCTTCGCTGCCTTGTTAATAGCCGTCGTTTTTCAGGATTATGGCAATTGCTGGTATTTTCCGTTGCGATCCTGGTCATCTTTTTTATCATCAATACCGTAAGTTCGCCGCGAAAAAACCATGGGTATGTCCGAATCAGCCACGCTGACCAGATATGTATGAACAACAGGTGAACTTCTCCTATCGGAACGACCCTGACTGGCTCCCCGTCAACTGGCGATTCAGATGGTTCCTGCTGGACGGATGGTTGAATATCCTTTACCTAGTCGTCTTTATTGGCATCATCATTCTGTGGCGACCCACAGAAAACAATCAGCGATATGGGTTAGATGAACTGGCTCAGGATGATTTTGATGACGACGACTTGCGCGGGATCGGAGGGGGGGTTGGACGTCAACAAATAAAAATGCGGAATGTCACCGGAAGAATGGGGGATGAAGAGGATGGGAATGAGAATGGAATTGATCCAGATGAAGATGAAGACGTCCTCAGATGGGTTGAGCAAAATGTTGGAAATGCGGATTCCTCTGAGGATGTTTTGTAAGTATTTTCGGGGGGAGGCAGGGTTTCATTTGATGTGATATGATTTGTTGACGTTGTTTGTCGGCAGATTCGCGGCCGAGGACGAGGAACACAGGAGGTTGATGGAAAGGGAGCTACAGAAGATGCATTAGGATCTAATAATTTAAGACAATGTAAATACTGTTTATACGACGCCGGCTCATGGAAGGGGTGAAAAACCAGAAAGGCAGATTACGAAGAACAGACAGAATACGAAGGCTGCGGCAAAGCAAAACATTCCTCGTCCACCAACAAAAACGACAGACTGCGAAAGAGCAAAAAATATCGTGTAACGAGCACGGTGGGACTCGAACCCACAATCCTCAGATTCCAATCCAAATCGTACCTTAGAAGTCTGATGCCTTGTCCATTAGGCCACGCGCCCCTTAAATTGAATGGCCTCAAAGATTACCATTTTCAGTTTGATTCTGGCGTGGCACCCAGAAAGAGGTTTTATCTGCAGAAACAATCTTCCTCACCAACCTCCACGTCCCTTGATTCGCATCAAAGCTCTCTCTAGCAGATGAACAGATTTCGGCCCAACGCGAGCCAACCTGGCATGGGAATGTTGCCAAGCACGGGTCGGACACAACCTCCGTGTCCTTTCTCCATAGCGAAGCGGGGTCGACCCGACGACCAGCTGCAGGGACGCGAATTTGTTTGTGGCACAGTCTTTGTGTCAGGCCCGCGATACGGCAGGGCGTCGCCTGTCCTCCACTACTCCCCACCACCAAAACACCTCACCAAAACACCTCACCAAAATGCTCGCCGAACCGCACGAAGTCATCCTCGTCACCGGCGGCACGGGTCTCGTGGGCTCCGCCATCCGCCACATCATCGACACCTCTCCAGACCCGCGGTACGGCAAACGGCCCAACGAAACCTGGGTCTTTTGCACCTCGCGCGACGCCGATCTGCGCGATTACGCACAGACGAAGCGGTTGTTTGAAACCCACCGCCCGACGAGGGTTATACACCTTGCGGCGCTGGTGGGTGGACTGTACAGGAATATGAAGAAAAAGGCGGAGTTTTATAGGGATAATGCGGTGATGAATGATAACGTTTTGCATTTGGCGTATTTGATGAAGGTACTGTGTGTGTGTGGGGTGGAGTGTGTGGGGTAGAGTGTGACTGAAACGTGGGATGATTGGAAAGGTGAAGAAGGTTGTGTCGTGTCTTTCCACGTGCATTTTCCCGGATAAGACGACGTACCCCATCGACGAGACCATGATTCATAATGGGCCGCCGCATGAGTCGAATTTTGGGTATGCGCATGCAAAGAGGATGATTGATGTTATCAACCGGTAAGGAACTATATGCTTGTTGCTTGTCAATGAATAGTTAATGAATTGAGACCGCGACTTGGTTGTTCAGAGCGTACCGCGACCAGTACGGATGCAACTTCACCTCAGTGATCCCCACCAACATTTTCGGGCCGCACGATAATTATAACTTGGAGGATTCGCATGTGATTCCCGGGTTGATTCACAAATGCTACCTTGCAAAAAGTAACGACTTGTGCATCTCTCTTTCTTTTCTTCCCTGACATTCTCTAATTGTTTCATAACAATGCAGCAAACGGAACCCCCTTCAAAGTCTCAGGAACCGGCACACCCCTCCGCCAATTCATCTTCTCCCACGACCTCGGCAAACTCTTCATCTGGGCCCTACGCGAATACAACGACGTGGAACCCATCATCCTCTCCGGTATCTCCCCCTCCCTTCCTTCCCCTGTTTGTTTACCCCCCTCTAACACCACACACCCAGTCCCAGAATCATCCGAAATATCCATTAAAGACGTTGCGGAATCCATCGCGCGGACCATCTCGTACCCTGTGGAGAAGATTGTGTGGGATAAGAGTAAAGCCGATGGGCAGTACAAGAAGACAGCGTCAAATGCAAAGTTAATGGGGTTGGTGCCGGAGTTTGTGTTTACGGAGTTTGATGAAGGTGCGTGTGGATGTGTTTGTAAGTGGAGGAGTTGTTAACGTTTGATTGACGTCGTTTCTTTGTGGGTTGACATAGCTTTGAAGATTTCGGTGGATTGGTTTGTGAAGAATTATGACGTTGCGAGGAAGTGACGAGGCTAGGATGCATTTCTTGTTTTGTGGAGCTGGCACGTGGATCCCCTGTACACTACAACATGCAAAACACCACCATGCAAAACACCACCAATGCCTTCGTTATTGGACATCACAGTCTCTGTTTGGGTTTCGCCTTCGACTGCGGGCATTTGGTGAACAACAGTCCGAACACTTACAGCTACTTTTCACTTGGGAAAATGACGACCACGGTGCAGAAAGCAAAAAAAAAACTATTCACTTAGCAAACAGCTGGCTGCCTGACAGCATTGGGTGGGCCAGACCAAATCATCGGTAGGTACTCAGTTAGCCGCAGGTGGGGCAAACTGCATCTGTTCGTCCGCGAGACAGTGGTCCTCTGTCTGCCTCTGCGGGGGTTCCGATTGGCGGGGAGGAGTGTACGTTCGGTGGGGTTCCATGTATAGAGGCCGCTTTGCAGTATCCTTGGAACCTCCGTCTGCCTCTGCGGGCGTCCAATCAATGCTAGTATAGATTCATGTGTTGTTCTGAGCTCCAATGCTATGGTCACCTACCATAGTAAAGTATTAGGCGTTTCAAGAAGCGTTCCTTGGGTGGAAAGCATTTAACTCCACCACTAAGCTGTATGGCAAAAGAGCAGGGCCAGACGAATACCGGCAGATTGACTTGATCACCAAAGTAAGTAGCGTCCCCAATCTACATTACCTAATTGATTTGGCAACCGTTGACGGTTCACGATCACATACCCTTCCGCACTCCCATCTCCGGCGCAATCCCTGCCGACCGGAGGCATCGGAGCAGTCTGACGATGAATCTTCTGAGGGTTCTGGCAACAACGACATTTCTCGTTGCTCCTTGTTTTCAGACTTGACGGTGTACCTTCTGGAGGTGCTGGTGGCGCCGGACTTTCCGCGTCCAGAGAGAGGAAACTACGCATGGGGGCAAAAGACCCATCCGAGCAGCAAGCTCACAGCGATGCGTCCAGAGGCAAAGACGGTGACAAAGCTGGCGAGCCTAGCCGACATGTCCAAGAAGTGACAGACACGACGCACGCTATAGGGTTACCCTAGACAGCTACTACGACTTGCATGGTTTCACTAAGACGTGGCGGCATCAGCGGAAGAGAAATGGCCGAAGAAGGCGCCTGAGGTTAGGGTAGCCGCGGTGACCGACGCCAGCGGTGTCATGACATTTGCGAGATCAGGCCCAACACGATTCACCAACCCCGCAACCTCCGACTGGTCCCTCAACTACAACTCACCAGCCCTGCCATAGATGCTCTGTCATGGGAAACTTACCAGTCGCCCTTCAGCCACGATACCTTTGAGAGGTTTGGTGATGGTTTCCCTGCCGTTTGTTTTCAAATGTGAGGTTGCGCTCGGTGCCGCCCTCGTCTCCCACAACTCGTGGACACAACGCTGGGCCGGTCAAACAACTACGAAAACAATCGAGACTTTGCACTCTGACCATTCGGCGAATACCACACCAGCGAAGTGTGTTCCATCGGTGTCCAGGGTTCTTGATCAGTGAAAAGAATGCTCTGAGGACTTCTGTGGATGAGGTCCGAAGATTTGTCGCAATCTTCACGAGGCAAATCTGTCCCTATCGGATGTGCCTCAGGTCCAGAACCAGCACAAAGTCGGAGCAATGCTCGCAGACGGAGACTCTAACGCGGCATAGAACGTCTGTACATATCGATGTACAACGAGCATGATGGACAGCGACTGGGAACCCCTGGTTACACGGAGGTGACATAGTGTAGTGAGGGGTAGCCAGGTATAACCCCCCTCACCCCTCATGTAAGTCCTTAGCGGCATCCCCTCTCTCAGAACTTGTCCTGGTAATGTTAGTCGTCTGCGGAACTGTCGACGGAAGGGTTTTTCTTCTGGTGTGTGACGAAGCATCCATGATACAGGCCATCAAGGCGGGATATCGGGTGTGCGGAGAGACGTAACAGTTGGGTCGTACCCGCCACTGTATTCTTGTTAATAAACTAGTCTCATTATCACACCGATTCGCGGAGCCATTGCTTCAATTCAGCCATTTCACCCAGTAGTCGCATTCCGTGTCCAAGAGACAAATTGCGAAAGGCTTCATCTACACCGGTGGCATCATACCTCCTGCCTGTTGCAAAGGGACAAAGTTTCAAGACGAGTAACATCAATGACGGAATGATCCATAAATGCATCACCGCGTCGCATACCTTCTAAAGCTTCTATCAATCGCATTGCGACCGCAACATGCCCTGCTGCACCTATTGTCACTGTTGCTTCGGTAATAATGCTATGATTTACCCGTAATATGATGTCCTGAGATTTCGGACAAGGCAAGGGTTTAACGCTCCCTTCCCCGAGCGTGGGAAAGAATTAAAGGCATGGAGAACTCACAACGTCGCCCCATGAAAACGAATGTCGCAGTTGGTGGGTAAATTCAGGTGTTTGTCCGTATAACCAATCCCACGTCTTCAAATATAATGCGTATCAAAGACCTCGTCCAGCGGGACGAAAAGTCATCAGCTTTTTACCCGCAGGTCATCGTAGCAGTTGCGGATGCTTGGATCGCTGTCGAATAAATCCATAGACAGTTCCACTGGCTAATAATCCAAAAATGAAAAATAGAGAGTACAAACACGATTATGTACAAAACATTCAGTTCTTCACCTTCAACTCAGGAATTCCATGAACTTTCCCGAATTCTTCAGTAACGGCTTCGCAAAATGATAAGTGGTCTACCGTGAATGAGTATTCGCGAAGACGAGTTACGGGCGATCGGACGCTATCTACGCCTTTGCCGACCAGGTTTTTCTGCAATCGTAAAGGCATGAGGACAGGAAAGAAACCGCCATACCGGGCATTGTGGCACCTTCGGTGGTTTTAAATAGCGGCCTAATGCTGATAAATCGGCGTCAATTAACATGGTACCGTGGTGGTAGGCTCGGTCGCTCACTATCTTGTATGCCGAACCAGATATGTTCACATTGGTCAAGGACACAGCATTGTACGAGACGTAACGATTATAAGACAAATGACAAAAGTTGAGGATATCTTTGAACCGTCCACAACCAAATCATGACGTTGGTTGACGGACGCCGGAATATCTAGCTGATGCAACGCACGCCCAACAAGCTCCGCATTTTTGCGGCGGTCGAACTCTTCTCGGGGCATAACAATTGTGTAATTCGTATTACCAATGTCCTAACGAGGGTCTCTCCTATCATTCATCATGCCACCAGCGTCAGTTTAGGGCGGTCTTCACGTACGTGATACACGGTTCCACCGCCGCTTTTTCTACGCACAAGAGGCACCCCCTCCTTTCGCATTAGCTTCAAATCACATTCCTTCCACGGATTCTAACCGGAATAACAGGTGCCAATGACGTGGTCATCAGTTTTGTCTCTGGGAATACTTTCGATAACATGACCGGGAGCATGTGCGAGCCCAACCTGATTTCGACCGATCACAACACACGCGCTATTCCTCCACAGGTACAAAATATGTCTCCCGCCTCCCGGTTTCCGGAAGAGCCTGTTCAAGATTTGCTCTTCTATAACGCGAAAATCTCCAGGTCCGTTGATAGAGCCGTATCAACATACCATTCTTCAAAAGCCAGATTCACCCACGGGTCGGTTGCTTTTGATACGTAGCATTCAACCTACCCTTCAGGGTGAGATATCGTCGACCTTCCAGAACGAGTCTTTGGCACGTACCGCTCTGTCTGACCTCCGGAGAGAAGGGCTGTGCAATTTTCGAAGAGCATGCTGATTAGCAGCCGGCCTTAAGAAATGTTTAAGCGTTGTTGTCCCGCGCGGTAATGCAGATATCATTTGGGAGGGTGGAGGTTGGTGGAAACGCAGTGGAAACGGGATCCGGGATTGTTTGTTTGTTTCTGTGGCTGGGCACTGCGCCACGCGACGCGCTTCCAACTGTCAAGCAACTGAACCAGTTATCAAGGGCTAAAAACTACTTATCATTGGCCTCCAAAATGTGTATTTACAAGCCCAAAATATCAGAGGTAAGATCAATCTGACGTTGCCCTGCAATGTCGACTTCAATTTTCAAGGGATTGTAACAGCTGTACATTCGGTGGTCCTCACCATCTTAGCACTGCTTTTGGGCATGCTGAGCATTCTCTCACGGCCTCCTGAATATGCGCGCGACTCATGAGGGACCGCACCATCCGGTATTCTTTGGGACACCGCGAACCGACGCCCTCCAGAGGTTTTACAAGTTCCAACGAAATCAGATGCTCGAACGCCTATTTGATTGCAACACATCAGCCATAACTTATGGAGCAAAATGTATGCCAACGCCGGATGCAACCTTTAGCGCCACCGGTTTGACAAACAATAGATCTTTTGACTCTCGATCAGCGATGCTGACCCGCTGGAAGAATTCTCGGTACTCGTCATACACCATTTCAAAGTTAAAACTTTCAACTTGTCGTGCCACATGTTGCTTTATGGCCACGAGCAGGCAAATCTCCAAGATGGATAGATCTAGAAGATGATGAGCACTTGCCAATCACCCTAAACACGGTGGGATCTTCTCTAAGAATACCTCTTATCTTCTGGAGCTTTTGATCTCCTCGTTGCGATATTGCCGTTGCTAGGATTTCAGATGCCACCAAGAACGGAGATTCCGCAGAAAGGCGGCCAACCGGGGAAAACTAACGAAACTCCAGGGTTAAGAACTCAATGACGCGAAAGCGTTTGAACAATTCGGTGAAAGCTTACAAACATCTTAAATAGAGCCCGCAAATCCTTACTGAAGTTGAATACCTCACGGACAGCAGTTGAGCTGACCAAAATTTCCTGTGGGGATACGTTTTGATTGTGGGTCAAAGCACATCATCTTCCGCTGAACTCTGACCTTGATCTTGTCATTAAACTTCGAGACATAATTGATTGGCAAACCATCCCCACGTCCAACGCACAATGTTGCTTCCAGGGTTTCCGTGAACCGCGCCAGTGTCTCCGCAGCATAAAAATGGACGTGCCGATGAGAAAATCGCGATTTGACTCGTTTTTCCAACAAGTCAATCGCGTCCTACATATGCATGTTCGTGAGTCGGTAGCGGACAAAAAAAGAACCACTAACACTCTCGTGCTTACAATGCGACAAGTCGTCCCCAATACGCCAATGGGGCTTTTGCTGCTCTGTACCGCGTCAAAAAGATTATACAGTAACGACTGCTTTGGGTGTTGAGCAAAAAGGTCCATGTCGTCCAAAATGAAGATCAAAGGAATCACGTCAGCTGATTTCGACTGTAAGGTGGCTATAATAAAGGACAGGCATTCTGCAAATGACCCCTTGGGAGAACGGTCAATCTCTGACCACGGAGGTCGCTTGATTCATTATCATGCTTACCAGCTGTTGGTTTTCGAATTCCCGTTCCAGGGCCAGCTGCCGCAAAATCTCGCGCAGTGCCAATCGATCGTCTGTCTGCACAAGCCCACTCAGACGGATCTCCAAAAAGGCCCTGTGCTTGCGGTGTTTATCGTTTCCTTCCAAACAAATTTCTCCCTCGGCACCATCCATTTGATATTTCTGTCGCAGCGCGTCGAGGACAAGACGTACGACCTGTCAAGGTCACATGATGAGCTTCAAGGTTAGGTAGAAACTGCATACAGGAGCAAACTTACTGTAGACTTGCCGGTACCCCTGTTTCCAACCAAAAGTAGAGAATTGCTTTCCCCGTGCCGGACCGTTTTTTCCAAAAGGTTATACACTTTGCTGAAAATTGGTGAATCCAACTCTCTCGGACTAAAGTGATACGATATATAATATGTACCCATATTGTTCCTCCAGCCCGACAAGACGTATTGGAGGTTTCAATTCAGACAAGCGGCATAATACAGCTGAGCGAGCTTTGGCCACTACTTCTGGCGAAACCTCAACACAGTCATCTTCTCCAGTTTGCAGGACGGCAGGCTCTTCAACCGAGTTGACCGGCTCGTCAGGCTTAGGCGGGGAGGACGAAGTGGGAGTGGGGACTGTCGCCTGTTCGGCGAGAGCATTCTTCGGCCCATCACCTGGGTGTTTTGACCTCTGCTCTTCCCTTGAGTCTGTTCCAGCCTCTTTCGCAAACGCCGTAGGCCGCCTTGCACTCGGTCTGAGCTTCTTCTCTGGTGGTGCCGGATCAAGGCTCCCCGGATCCCGCGGACGTGGTCCTCCCTCTGCTTCACCAGTCGTGTCTTGTCCTGTTCGTATGCTTGAGGCTAGTCCACCGCCCAGCCTGTTTTGTATTCTGGCCGACTTCGCGCGTTTAGGTGGAGTGCAGGACAAAGCGTCCGCTGAGCGAGTTGTTTCGCCTGCACGCTTGCGTTTGCCAGTTGAGGACATCCTTGATTTACTGAAAGGTTGGGATCAGACGTGTCCGGACGCTTGTGCAACACCTGGCAACCGGACAACGATACCTGGCAACCCCGACTCGTCATTTGTTTCTGAAGCCAAAGCTTTCTCCCTTCGTCCAGAAAAATGGTGCAACTTACTGAAGTATCGGCAGAGGACCGCCCGGCGGTCGATCCCCTTCTGGGAGATGACGACGATGACTACGAGGACGATGGTGGGCGCCTAATGCTTTTGAAATACATCGGAGGCAATCCAGTTGCTAAACTTTTTCATAGACGGGCAGTATGAAGACATTGACGACGACGACGACGCTGACGACCTGGACGACGCCGACCTTGATGCGGACTATGACGACATTTCTGATGAGTCACTCCTGGATCGTTTCGCCGCCCTAAAAGACGTTGTCCCACCGACAACCCGCGCAAAGATTTACGGTGGTGTGGTGAAGGCAGGGAGATGGACTTGGGGTACGGGGAAGTTTTTGGGCAGCGCTGCTTGGGTGATTGCGACAGGAGCTTTGCTAGTGTTGCTTCCTGTCGCATTGGAATTGGAGAAGGAGGCAGCTATGTTGCAGCAAGAGGCTCAAGCTAGGGTTCCGGCGCAGCAAGCCCAACAGGTATTTCCCACATGATTTACTTGGTTTCTGGGTCAAGACTGACTCCCCATTCTGTTCACTTGATCAGCTGATCGGTCAGACCGGCTCAGAACCTGTGGCCGCTCGGTAAATCGAAGGGAAGCGGGTCGTGTCGGGGGCATTGTGAATAGAGTTGTGCAAGCATTGGTTACCCGCTATTTGTGGGAGCTGGACGGGCGTCCATATTGTACTTACAACATGCAATTCTTTTCATGGGTTTTAAATATATTTCAAGGTCATCATATTCCTGTTTCACCTCACTACACCCATCTCACAATTCCTACGAAACATGTGGGCAGGTGTGCTTGATTGCACTAGGCAAATCTGCCAAAAAGGAGACTGACCGTATCGCGCATCAGATACGGATGGTCGTGAAGGAAGATCGATGAGAGCGGTCCACAAGCGAATGGGCTTCCGGACGGTGCCGTCTTAAACCCGCCGACCGACACGGCTATGCATTGATTTGAAATGGCATATAATGAAGAGGATGCGATATCGCTGGATCCAGTCCCTACGTTGCTTTGTGTGTCCACCCCGCCGTTGCTCCAGTCCCCTCCCTGCCCCACTTCCTTTGTCCGGCCCTCCTTCCAACCCGAAATAGTCTCCGCTGCCTCCGTTCCACCAAGGGCATGCAATTGCGAAATTGGGTCGAGAAGAGGACCATCCTTAGCCCGTGTGACGGTTTCAATTCCCGCTTTTAGAAATGCATATTCGTGGTCGGTGAAAACAGGTGCAGGACTGAATTTCCTGAACCATGCGCCGGTTCCCTGGCAGTACGGGTGGACCCAGCTGCTGATTGTGTATGAATGATCCACATGTCCGCGAACAAACGCGAGGCGTCCTGCGACGAAGGATTTGGGAGCATTTTTCACAGAGTTGAGACGGTCAGGACTGTGAATTGTCCATGCCGATTCAGCTGAGGGAGGTACGTCCCCCGACATGGTCCCACCGCTCTCGTGACCATTCGATGTCGCTGGCCTCTCCGCAACATTGACGGACATCACTGTGGACATTTTACCCTTAACGCACCCATCGTTGCGGGTGCGTGCCTCTCCTGCTGCCAAATTTCCCCGTTTTGGTTGAGCCCGTTCCAGCGACGTTCGACTCACATCCCCTTCATTTCCTTCTACAACTCCCGATATGGGAAATTGACAGAAATCCTGCTCGGACGGTGAACCGGATCTTTTGCTCAACAAACTCGCACCCTCCAGCATGATCAAGGGGCGATCATTGTCCCCTTGATCCAAAGGCGAGAAACTTAGTGAACAAGTTGGCGGCGCTTCAAGGATTGAACTAGTTTCCAAGTCATTTCGGACTAAATTCTCCACTGCTCTCCATGTGTCTTCCGCTGACGGGCAATCCAAGCGAGGATTGTGGTCCCCCACCCATGTGCGATTTTCTTCAGGGGCTCGACTCAAGGAATTCTTTCCACAGTCGGCAATCTGAGGATGAACATCTGGACTTGGAAGCATCGCCTGTCTCGCAACACAGGCCCTTCGCGGCCGCCTGCTCGAATGTACAACGACCTCGACGCAGGAGCGCCTGCGTCTCGTTCGCACTTCCCCACTTTCACTTTCAGTGCTCGTCTGTGACAACCGTCGCTTTCTTGACGAATTCGGCACCTATGTACAAGGCCTCAACTCTCAATTTCTAAACGAACGGTGCAGTCCAAGACAGACGTACCTTTGCTGAATTGGCTTCCTGTGCAGTAGTTGAGGTCGACACGTCGCCTGAAGTTGACGGAGCCTGTGGAAGAGAATAATTCAGCCAAGCCAACGGTTTCCTCAACACGTTGGCTGACACATACCCACCCCGCCGGCGCGGGAGGACTTCTCATTTTACTGTTGGGTGCAGTGGTGCAATATTTGGGGTGTTGAATAAGTTGATGCTTTTGTGACATGATCATGAGCGCCAGCCTGCGGGGCATGTGGCGCAGAAACGCGTCCGAAAACGGACGCGGCCAATGCCGAGCAATGAAAAGAGACCAATTCAATTAGGATGATCGGCCGGAAGGTGGTAGCTTCCTGATCCATAATAATTGCCATTTATTTGAATGGAAGTCCTAAATCTTCGTATCCCGCGAAAGTTTTACGGTCCATATCCCCAGTAAGTAGTTAAGCCGAATCAGAAGCAAATCTCTCAACATGAGGATGGAGTCCCGTATCAGCGACATTTTGGTCCCTTCAACTTCATGCCAAGAAACAGGGACTTCCACAACCGGTATTCTCAACCGGTACGCAATTAGAAGTAACTCAATATCGAAGATCCACCCCTCACAGTGCATGTTGGGACAAATGAGTTGTCCCGCACCCCGCGTGAGGAGCTTGAATCCACATTGCGTATCCTTGATGCTTCCAATCCCCAATACATAAAGCACAGTGTGGAAACCGTACATCAGAAAGTTTCGAACGAAGGAACGCTGCAATTGGATGCTGAGCTCTATTGACGGTCAGCCCAGCAAAATCTCTATGTCGGCATACCTTCACAACAGCTTCACTTCGAACCATATGGGCTCGCGACCCCACCGCCACGCAGAGGCCGCTTTCGGCCATCGCGGCCAACCGCTCTTCCAAGACATCTAAATCCGAGAATTTCGTCGCCCCGTCCGCGTCCGCAAAAAGGATCCTTTCCCCCCTCGAGTGGAGCATTCCCTATCGATCGGTCGACTTAGTATTTCGCAGCCCTGATACTCCGTTCCGTAGGTGGATGGCACCAACCTGATTCACAGCACCGCCCTTCCCTCTGTTCTTCTCCAAACTTAACACCCGTATCTCCCTTCTGAGCCGCTCTTCCATGGTGAACTTCTGCATATGCCGCTTCGCACATTCCAACGCCAACCCGCTGGTCCCGTCTTTACTCCCGTCATCTACAATTATGATTTCGTATGCAAACGTGTCTTCTTTTCTGATACGCTCTTCCAGATGCTCCACAGTCTCTTTCAACATTCCAGGTAACCGCGCCGTCTCGTTGTAAGCAGGGATGACCACCGTCAGAGCGATAGGCGAGACTTGGTCCTTTTTGGCCTGTATCGAGGGGAACCGCCTGCGTTCCTCTGTGATGGCGTCTGTGAAGTGAAGTTCATTGTTTGTGGGCGGACGTGGTTGCGGGGAGAGGTACCATAGAGTGGTAACAAGGACTAAAAGGCATGTGACGCCTGCCAGTGCGACCTGCCCTGCAAGTGGGCTGTGGTCTGCGTAATACCCCATATTCAGGTTGAAGATGGAGTTGGGTGACTGGGGCCTGCGCGCGTCCATTCCTTGTGTCACCTAAAGCAGGTTGTTCGCTGCAACATCTTTTTCTCAACATAGCCGGCCATCGGGGTGAAAAGTTTACCATGCGAATTTGCTACTATGAGCTGTTAGGGGTGGAACGTCGGGCAACTGCTGACGATTTGAAAAAGGTAGGATGCTCAGTGAACAAGCCAAAAGTAGAGCAAATTGGGTTTTCTGGTTTCGTCAGACACCAATCAACGTTTTATTTATTTTGCCATTTTTTTGCACTGAACGGCTAGGCTTACAGAAAAAAGGTACTTCGCGCCGATTTATGCAGTGATATTTGCGAAATCAACTTTGTGCCCCTGGGTTTTTGCAGGCGTTAGAGCTCCACCCCGACAAAAATCCCGACCGGATCGAAGAGGCAACACGTTTATTCGCCGAAATCCAGCAAGCTTACGAGGTTCTCAGTGACACACAAGAGCGAGCATGGTGGGAATGATGAAGGGGTTGCTGTCCCATGTTTGAGGGGTAATCTACCGATTAATCATTTGGGCCCTTTCAGGTATGACAGTCATCGGGAAGCTATTTTGAGAGGGGATGATGATGCCAATATTGGCTCGAATCCCGCATCCTATATGGATATTACGACCGCCGAGACTTTGATGCGATTTTTCACAGCATCTTGCTACAAAGGCTTTGGTGATGATGAAAAGGGATTTTTCGCGGTTTACGAGCGCTTGTTTGCGCGGCTTGAGGTCGAAGAGCAAGAGGCCGTTAGCATGGACACTGAAGCAAATGTAGAAGAAGGATTGCTCTCGCGGGCGCCTTTCGGTGGCTCAAAGATGCTATACGAGGATGGTCCCCGAGAGTTTTATAACAAATTTTTGAACTTCACCACCGTAAAATCCTTTCGATGGTATGACAAGTATCGGTTGTCGGATGCCCCAGATCGTCGCGTGAGACGGCTGATGGAGAAGGAAAACAAGAAGCTGCGCGACATTGCCCGACGAGAATTTGTCGATGCTGTGCGACAACTTACTGCCTTCGTTCGTAAACGGGATCCGCGTTACGCGTCCTTCCAAGAGAGACAAAAAAAATTGCAGGAAGAGAAAGTTGCGGAGACAAAACTCAGAGCTGCGATGGAGAGGGCGCGAAGGGCTTTAAAGGCGGAGGATTATGAAACCCCAGAATGGGCGAAAGTGCAGGAGGACCTCCATGTGGATGATCTTGTGGCAGCGGAGTATGAGGAATTGTTTTGTATTGCGTGCAATAAGGCGTTCAAATCGGACAAGCAGGTACTGCCTGACGCTTTTGCTTGCTACGACGAAATATCGAGCTCAAAAGTTCTTTTCGCGGATTAGTTTGAAAATCATGAAAAGTCGAAGAAACACCTCAAAAATGTCGAGCTCTTGCGCGAGGAGTTGCTTGCCGAAGAAGGGGATGAAAGCTTGCGTAGTGGTGGGGAGGATACAACAGACGAAGAGAATTCCACTGTTGATTGGGGCGGTGGTATGGATACACCTCCTGGCTTTGACAACGAAGGGTGCGACATTGGCGGCAGCAGCGAAAGGAAAGATGGCACAGTTGATGAATCAGGGGCAGCAGGGGAGGAAGTTGAAGTGGTGGTAAGCCATCAGCCCTCAAAAAGTAAAAAAGCTAAAAAGAAGCGGCGGCAACAACAGCGCTTGTTTGCTATGATGGAGGCCGGTGGGGGCGACTCGGATGGGATGATATCGGGTGGAATGCAGTCCGGAGCAGGAGAGCCTGGTCGGGTTGAAGATGTTATTGGAGGGTTGGCAGAGGTCAAGATTGGATCAGTTGTTCATTCATCAGAGGAACATGTACCGGACAATGAAGCAAGTGTCACCGAAACCGTGGAGAAGGGCAAACTAGGAGGGCGGGCGAAGGAAAAGCGTGCTCAGCGCGAGGCCAAGAAGGCGGCTGCCGCTCTTGAGGAAGCAACAAAATCGAACAACCTGCTTTGCAATGTATGCCACAGCGAATTTCCAACTCGTAACAAGCTGTTCGACCATATTAAATCGACGGGACATGCTCTCCAAGCCACGAATGGCGGCAGTAAAGTAGAGAAAGTGAAGGGCGGAAGGCGCAAAGGAAAGCGAGATGTGTGAATACACAACAAGGGCATAACCGCACTGAAAGTGTGCTGGTGGGCGTGTTTGGGTGGATTGTGCCTGAAAACACTCAAACCACCAACCAAAGCTTCAGATCTGCTGAGCGCGGAGGTCATATTCTTTGCCTGCTTCCTTGTCATCCGGAATTGAATCCCATAGAAGGAACATGGGAAGTAAGAGAGGGTTTGTCTCTTGGAATTATTGAGGGATATCGCTGAGGATGGTTTGAAAAAGGGAAATGTGAGCTGGGGAGATCGATGCGGCGGTCAATGTGGCTAAAGATGACTGGCGGAAGGCGCAAGCTATCCTGGACGGTACACGATCAAAACCATCGCAATGATGCAAGCTTTGTATCTGTCATTGTGAGGACGAGAGTGAAGCGGAACAGGATCATAATTGGAAGAGCGCTGGAAGTCCCGAATAAAATGTTTCTGGGAGCTGTAACTTACTGTATTTCTTTTAATTTGTATCGGGCCATCGCGTTGCGGACGTCCGAACCAACCGGACGGACTGGCCAACAAGCCACCCAAGCCATTTAAATTCAAGCCTGACCTCTCCGTCTCAGGTGTCTCCTGCATGCAATACAGTTTTCATCAGAACCATGCCAACGCTTCGTGGCCCCAAGGATATTCTGAAAACATCCTATCGCGTCGTGAAACCCCAAGATATAATCAAAAACATATACCATGTTGTGACGAAGCTCTTTCGGCTTGGTCTCCGGAATCTGCTGTTCAAACTTTTGCTTCTCTTGCGTCTGAGAAGTCCCAAACTCTTGAGGGATGCCGATAAAAGGGACCTCAGTCCGAAGCCGGCTCGGAAGTCCCGGTAAGTGCTGTATTGTATGGGCCTTGGCCATAATAAGATGGTAACGCGCGTACTTTGTCAGCACAATCATGACTCAGATGTTGCGCCCCCATCATGCCGATGAGCGCGGTACGTGCTGACTGTCGCTATTATGGATGCTCGATCTGATGGGCGTCTCTAATTGAACAGGCATGGCTTATGGAGGGGCGATTCTTGCCTGGATTGGTAAGGTTGCATGCTACAAGAATCGAGTGGACGGCATGGATTAATGCAATTTCCAGACATCTGTGCCGGTGTTGCGGCCAAACGACACGCGCAGCATTCCAGCGTAACTGCCTCGGTATGACATTCAGGCCACAAACACGATATCCAGACTTTGGAAGTTAAAGATTGACTTGTGGCAGGTGGATGCCGTGCATTTCTTCACGCCAGTAAGGCTCGGAGAATTGGTAATCCTGAAAGCGACAGGTATGAGCGGGGCTACTATTCAGTGTTTGTTTCAGCAGTTTTAAAGTCTGTACAGTAAATCGCACTTGGAGAACGTCCATGGAGGTTGGTGTTCGGGTTGAGTCAGAAAATATGCTCACAGGTAAGAGCGGGGTCCACGTTTTCGCGAGCAGTATTTGGTTCAACATTTTGTTTGAATTGCAGGAGAGCGCCGTTACTGCTGTCACGCATACATTACGTTTGTTGCGGTGGATGACGGCAATCCCATTCCGGTATTTCTTCCTTTTTTCAATAACGCACAAGCATTTTGGATATTGAATCGCCGTCTGCTGTAAGGTTCCCCCAATTGTACCGGAAACAGACCCGGAGAAGCGTCGATTTGAAAACGCGGAGGAGAGACGCGCAGCTCGAATAGCGCGCAAACGCGAAACTTCTGGAACGCTCATGCCCATTACTGATGGCAGACCCATAGAGATGGCAGCTTCTCCTTATGCGTCTAGTAACACTATCCATGACGAAGCTAACCCTGGTATAATCTCCCCATCCGCCGAGACGACCTTGGAGTGGCCGATCCAGCAGCCATCTGCTCGAGGTGCTTGGGAAAGGTATGAGCTCTTGAATGATGTTGGGTATCCCATTCCCTTCCATTCGCTCAGGATACCATTTTCGAATGCTTTTGAAGCTACACCGAGGTCGTGGAGATGGTTTTTCCAGAACACGCGAACAGTCTTGGTATCTGCTTTGGAGGTCAGATCATGCAGGTTAGTCAAACTGTCAACAACAAATCAGGTTTCTGCTGTATATATTGACATGAAATTGGTGTTCAGTGGATGGAGTATTGGTAAAGTCAAATGCACGCAGGTCTCCCTCGAAGAAGTGTTTATCTCATGTCTTCATGATTGTAGTGCGGCGATCGCTGCTTCCCGACACACTCGCTCGTCGCTTCTGACGGCATCGATCGACTCTCTGAATTTCATGTACGATAGTCAAAGAATTTGCGGTTACGGCAAGCTTGGCTGAAACTCTTGTTATCTCACAATCAGGCGGCCCACACGAATAGTAAGACGCATTTGATTATCATTTCGCTCACGTCGGTTCCTGACCCGGCAGTGACGTGCCAGGGCGATACCATAATAATTCGCGGCATCGTATCTGCCGCATTCACTCATTCTGTTGAAGTAAGCGATTTCGGTTCCCGACCTGACTTATTCTTGCATCAAACAGTAATGGTTTGTACAGGTGGCGGTGACTGTGGAGATCGAATCATGGGACGGTCCCAACTTGATTACGGTAAGCGTGGTCGCTCACATTGCTCATGGTCATCTGCTAACCCTAATTTGGTCCGTGGTTTGGTGAAGAATAACGGCTGGCTGACGTTGGTAGCGGTTGACCAAGAAGGACGCCCCACGTCAGTGCCAGCACTGGAAGTTGCAACTGACGCTGATAAGGTGCGACAGCAGGGCGGTATAGACCGCAAGAAAAGGCGCCTTGAAGAAAGGGCGGATCTGGAGAAATTGTTGGGCCTCTCCGCGGGTGCCGGTACACCAGCGAGGCGATCAACAATTCATTACTCAGCGGAGGGTGGCACATCTACTGTTTCGCAGGTCAAAAGATAGATACAGTGAGGAGTGCGCCTTAAGTCTTCAGACCATCATCCAGAATACCACAATCGGACATCATGCCCCGCCATTGCGCGAGATCTCATTTTTATACTTGGAAGGCGAGTTTGCCCTCACAAATTGGACTTATAAGTCGGCACGCACACGGAAGCCAGGCCCGGGTGGATCGCTCAGCAACGTTGTGAAACCCCCCGCCGGCTCACAATTCATCCTGCCAGACTGGGGCCCAGCCTTTGGAGCCTTTCCCGCCTTCAATGCATCGAGAATTTTTTTGGTTGTGTCGGAAGTCAGATCCTCCTATTTGGATTAAGGTTTTCTGAATCAGCCCACACAAGTTCTCACACCGGCGAGGGACAATACAAGGTAACCCACAAAGTAATCATCGTTCACAGCCAGGACAGGAGCGTTGACGCAAGCCCCTGCACATTCCACCTCCACCAGGGTGAAAAGCTTGTCCTTGGTGGTTTCTCCGACTTTGATGCCCAAGTGCTGCTGAATGGTTTCAAGGATCTTGTCGGAACCACAAAGCTGGCACGGCGTCGTTGTGCAAAGTTGAAGGAAGTATTTTCCCACAGGTTGCCTGACAGGAAGTAGTCAATTCAGAAAATCGACCGTGCAACTTGTAGCTGAGTTTCGTTTCCGTTGCACATTATACCTGTTAAACATGGTGTAGAAGGTGGCAACTTCGTAGACACGCATTGGAGGCATTTCTAGCAACTGGGCAACGTAGTTCATAACTGAGATGGAAGTCCATCCATTCTGCCTTTGGCCAAGGTCGAGAAGGGGGATGGTGGCGGCCTTCTTGTACTGTGGTGGGTACTTTCGGATGATTTCCTGCGCACGCTTCAAATTTGCGGGAGTAAATTCGAAGGGGACGTTGGGGTTGTTTTCTGCAGTGTCGCGGTGCTGCATTGGGGTACAAAGACATGTTGGAGGCGTTACTCAAATGTGCGGGTAGACGTGAATACTAACGACAAACAAGGCATCAGAAGCAACTGGGCGAGCCGCGTGAAAGGACCGCGCCGACGAGAGCAGCCCGCAATTCCGCGTTGGGATAGCAAGGCGACGGAAAATGGTTTTGGGGAGCATCGTGAGGGGCATACACAGATGAGCTGCACTGTTTGTCGGCCTTCTGCTGATGGCTGAGCTGACGCTGCGCCACACACGCTTGGGTCTGGTTGAATTGCAGTCTGGTTGGTGTGCGCGGATGGTGGTGATCCATGAAAATCGCGATTCCAATCCAATGCGCTTCACATAGCTTGAGCCACCATAATGTTTGGGTGTATAGTAGCCGGAAGGCTGGTTGGTATATTTTTGCGTGGGACTGGGAACTTACCTTCACAAGCGAGCTGACGCTCCAAGTCACGCAGGTGCAGACCAACCTACAGCAAGGTGAGATGCCTGATTGAGTGCCCCATACGCCGTTCGAGTGATGTTGGGTGATATAAATTCGTCTTCATCTCACGGTACTCTTCTTCATCGCAGTCGACGCGTCCAAGGTTTGTGGATTTTATCTGTTAATAGGTTTGATCTTGTAAAGACGTTTCCACCGCTTTGTTCCCCCAGTATCTATTTGAGCTGCAAGATCCGCAGACCATAAATCACATTGGTATGTGCCGGTAACTTTGACT
Source organism: Borealophlyctis nickersoniae (assembly GCA_027604605.1). Classification (NCBI taxonomy): domain Eukaryota; kingdom Fungi; phylum Chytridiomycota; class Chytridiomycetes; order Rhizophlyctidales; family Borealophlyctidaceae; genus Borealophlyctis; species Borealophlyctis nickersoniae. Next base: position 27,838 of record JADGKA010000019.1, on the reverse strand, counting down.
TGTGCTACAACTATCAAATGACACGGTGTCCCTGTTCAGTGGTGTTTATGACCGGAACTGCACCCTTCCCCCTGGGCCTCGCAGCGACGGTTCACTTTTTATGGTATGTAGTACTAGCGTCCTAGCAGCTGTCTTCGTGACCCACACACTTACGCTGACCCAATAGGCCGGGACAAACGACATGGCAACTTTTGGGCATGATTTCCAATGACAAACCCTCCGCTATTTTCAAGTTGGGAGGAACCAAATCCTTGTCTAGTACCTCCTTAAACGCATCAATGCAGGATGTTGGGGGGGACACCATGGTGGACGATGCGGGAGAGGTTAGCATGGCAACGGAGGTAGTGGTAGCTCAACTTGGCATCTCCGTGGAGCCTGTGGATGCAGTGTTGGCACAGGTGGCTTCCCTACGGAGGGGAGGGCCAAACTCACCCAACATTGCCGGACACCTTATGGGTGGCTCATCGAAGACGGACGTGTCGCAAGTTGTCTCGAAAATGGTCGAGAGTAAGTATGCGGTGAGCGTGTGGTGTCGAAATCGAATGTTTGACTGACGTGTCCTGTAGACTTTTACAATTACTGTTCAGGATTTGCAACCAACCTCCCACCAGGCGGTCGGGCATTATTTGGACTAGACTGGGGTACGACTTTTATTCCTCTTAAGGTAGGGAGCGGTGAGATGCTGGCGTCCATTGCCCCGGAACCATGCATAATTGGTGTTCTTTTTTTTTTTGAATTTGAAAAAGGCCCTTGCGGATTGGCATAATAACGTACAACGAAAACTGAAAATGGATCCACAAGCCAGTTTTCTGATGAAGTCAGACGGCTGAGAAAGCATTCTGAACGCCATTACTTTCCCTGTACAAATAGTCTGAACCGTAAACTGGGCTTTGCACCAATGCACAATAGAATACTCACTTCACAAGGCCAAAAAATCAAGAATTGATTAAGCTTAAAATTACAGGTATACTCATGGGCAAGAGGCGGTTCAAAGCGTCTGGTACCACAAAGCTTCGCGGATGTCAGGATCGTCCTTGGCTAAGCTTGTCGAAAGGAGCAAGCCGATATCTTCTGGTGGCTCCAATTCCAATTTCTTAGCTCTCTCCCAGCGTTCGGATCTAGTCAATCCAACACATGGCCCCCACTGAAGTGACCAATTCAATATGAGCTGGCACGAATGGATGCACCTAAGAGGCGGTGATATACCGAATAGTTCAAATCAAAGGCTTTGAGCATTTCAATAGTCTTCTCTTTATCAGCAAGCAGTTCCTTTATTCGCTCCGGTAATTGAAGTTCTTTTTAATATCGTCGAGAAGAGTACATTGGTAAATCAGGATTGCGGTCGTCAATATACTAGATCCCATACTACCTTCACTCTTTGTTTCCTCCGCGGCCACCTCAACGGTCGGCAGCTCACGAGGAAGGGGAGGAGCCTTTAAATCCACCACCTCAACCAATTCTCGATTTGGCACCGCATCTTTTTTGGCCCCTTGACGTGTGTATTCCGAGAATTTTCGTTGGACAAACTTGCTTTTCACCGTTGTCGACGGCGGTTTGGCAATTCGACTAGAGGATTTTGACTTCGACCGTTTCATGTTGATGAATTTCGTGAATGTTCCGTTTGCTTACTCGACTGCGTAAGTATGCTGCGGCGCCTTGGGTGGCTTGACTGTGTCCGACAGACGCTTGGAAATCAATGGACAGGATTACTTCTGGTGTTATTTACATTTTCAATGATCATACATCTATACAGTTCATTGGAAGCTTGACCTTATAAGTAAACATGTGGTTATTGGAGAAAGAGAACGCAAGAACTACTTCAATATGGCGGCACTTGGGTGCTGACAATCACCTGAACTTCTTGATCTCAACCATGACACTCTGCATTCCAATTGGCTGTACGCGCTGCTTCTTGTTCCCAAATCGTTTCTCCCATAAGGTGAGGAAGCGTTTGTAGTACAGCAGCATTTGCGTGAATGCCCCATGAAGGATGCGGGCACCGTTTTGAAAATTGGGGAACGACTGCATGACGGAACCATTGATGCTTGTCAGCGCGGCTTTCCACGAATTGTTGAATGATGTTGCGACCTTCTCGAATTTGTCTATAGGTTGGATGCACAACGCTGTTGTTACGAGAAACTTCCAAATCAATCACGGGCGAGCCTCTGTGACGCACCTGGATCGTAGCTCAGAACACCAGGATCCGCCTCGGAGCGTGTAACAAAGGCCATCAGCTCTAAGAAATGCGGTCTTAGCTCTTCTTCAACGTATTCTGCGGTCTTATTGTCGAGGGTGGCGTTGAAGTACGCCTTTTCTTGGTCAAAAGACGCCGCAGCATGTTCCTGAAGGCGGATCCTGAGGAAATGAAGAAGTGGGAGCTCCACAAGCGCCTTCCCTACTTACACTAAGAATTGTCGCGACCAAATCAAAGTTGTTGATCAGGAAAACTAGTCGGCTTTTTTTGTCCGCGAACTCTCCCGACATTCGAATCAGCAAGCTTTCCACCTCGGACCGCACTCGAAGCAAACTTTTGGAACAGAGGATCAGGCAATGACATCGATCGGAATAAAAGGGGAGAGGGATTAGCGCATCCAGCAAACCTGTTGTTCAGCAATGCATCGTCGTAACCCTGATTCAGCGTTAGGATTGATGCTGCAAGCTCAGCATAGCGACGTGTTACCTAGCAAATGCTCAGGATAAGACTATTGACCTGAAAAAGCTTACCGCCGCCGGCCCCGGACAACTCACATAGTGAGGATGTACGTCTTTAGATGAAATCAACTTTGAAGCAACGGCTTTCTTCAGGCTCTCGATGTGCATGTCCATGATCGCTTGAAATCTTGGCCATAGCAGCATATTGATTGCGTTTGTGAAATTCTCCAGGCATGGAATTCTCCGCTTCTGCATGATGCGAATATTCTGACTGTTCAACCGTATACAAAGCAGAATGCCGACAGCATCGAAGCTGTTGTCAACATGTTGCTTGAAAGTGGCCTGATAGATTTTCGGTTTAGCGATCTCTACTGGTTGCTGATAAGTGAGGCGCACCTACCGTTAGGAGTTTCAAGGTCGGATCAAAAATCTCAACAAAAATAGCGCTGGCGGTTTCGCCGGCAAACATTCGATTTTGTCGGCTCTTGGGTGCCGCAAAGAAGTCTAGCGTGAAGATATACTCGGAGCATGCATTGTCCATCATGAGTCGATTCATACTCTTGAAAATAGCTTCGTATGCAAATTTCTTCCAAACCCAGAATCAAATTTTCAGAATTGTCCGTCAATCATAGCCCGCGATCGCCCCGCTGGGCCCCAAAACGGAACGCACCATGTTCTGATCTTCAGCGACGTGCGTTAGTATGATCCCAGGATCAGGGTTCGTTAGCACTTGAAGGCGATCTCCCAGGGTGAAGACATTCGTTTTATCCTTCAGAACCAATTTTCCCGTAAAAAGACCTGTGCACATGCTATGTGAGCAAGTTGAGACTCAATCTGGCAACTTCGTCGCTGACCTCTTTTTGCGCTCTCTTCATATCCGATCAAGTCCAATTTGTCTGCAATCACCATCTGTGACCGAAATGTGCTATGATTAAACTCAGAACAGCAGCCTTTCTGATGGGTGGCAACAAACCTGAAGCTTCAGCAATGATTTGATGTACTTATCGAAGGAGGCAAGATAGTAGTTGCTGACAGTATTAACGTAATTTTGCCGTATTTCTGCTGCCGCTTCCATGTAGCGCTCAAGAAGAAAAGAATATAGTTCTTTATACTTGAGCAAGATGTTTTGCTGAATTATAGCAATGTTCGTATTTGGAGCTTTCAGGGATTCTATCTTTTTCAAAAGGAAATCCCTGGACTTCTCCGCCGCCTGTCGCCAGGTGATTTGTCAACCATCGGATTGCTGACGGATCACTCCAACAAGGATGAACGCACCTTCAGTCGTAATCGTTCTAATTCCGGCCCCACATCCTTGAGCGAGTGGATGTGTCTGCCTTGCTGGTTCTTGACATATGTCATTTTCGCATTCAAATCTGCTAGATGCTGCAGGAAGAATTCATTCACTTCTCCTTCGGAAATCTTTCTATGGAGGGCAAATGAAGGATCAGCAGTTTTCAAGCAAAGGCGGCCCAATGAATGGTACCTGATTAAGTCAGGACTTAGAACAATCCCGTTGAAAACAGAGTTGAGCATTTGTTGCATCGCCTATAGACCAGTCTCCAGTTAAAGCGAACCGTATAGAGGGAACTTGCTCATTTGCTCGTCCTACCGTTCTGTTCTTCAATTTGATATTCATTGTCTGAGATTGCTCTTGTAAGGTTTCAATCTCAGCACTAATATTACCCAAATCGGCTTGGAATCCACTTAATAGTTTCTCCATATTCTCTAAAATTTGATCACATGTCTGGCTGGCGCGGGAGCGATGAGACTATCCTTCTGGCCAACCTGAAGATTCATGCAGAAATTTACCTGTATTTGCGAATGAAGATCCACAAGAGATCGACTTTGCTTCACATCTAATGGAAAATGAAATGAGGCTTGTTTTTTCCATCGCGCTCTGGGACAGCGCTTCCTCAAGACCTACAATCGAGAACATGGAGATGTTCAATTTCATCCAATTCGCTCTCAATTTGCTTCGCATACTCTCTCAGGTCCACCCCCTTCCAGCAAACAGTATGCAGTTGAGTTGTTGTCAAATTTAATTTTAATTCGCGTTTTCCCACCTTCGCAAATGCCTGTTTGACGAGGGTATCCTCTTGAAATTCCGATATTCTGTCTGCAGTAGACCGTTCAAAGATTGTCCATCATGATCGATTCCCGACATGAACCACATACCATCTACCTCGTCGAAAGTCAGCTCGTAAGAAGTTGAGTCTGGATCACCGAGCACGGTGTCGAGGAGATTGGCGACGTTGGTGTCTGCCGCGCCCCTTTCGGTCTCGGGTAGGTCTTCTTCCAATAAGGTTGCGACCAGCCTATCGCCCTTTTCTGCAGTAGTGGTGGGAGGAGGCAGGTTTGTAGGCCCTGACGGGTTTTCATTCGCGTCAATTGCTGCCATCGCCTGGTGGGGTCGTGGGGGTTGGTGCGATGCGGTCTGCTGCAAACGCTACCTAATTAATTTTTGGCTTCCGGAACCCAATTTTGCCTAACTTGAGGTCACCCTCGCAATTCCAAATGGGTGGCTATCACGTAAACTACGGTATTGGGCTTGTCGTCGTCTTGGCCGGCATGTACGCGGGTGCGCAGCGTTCCCTCTCCGAACAACCTTTTCAATATGCCCTTCACTCAGAACTTCGACATTGCATTCTAGGCAGCACTACGCTTTATCACATCTGGAAACCCGACTCGGTGAGCACCTTTTACACCTTGTTTGCCCGTCTGCAGGTCTTCTTCCCAAGCGGACCCTCGTCAGACAATACCACGGCCCTCTGTAACTCCCGAAAGGGAAAAGGCAAAGCAAGCTACTGTTGAAGCATATGAAAAAGCGCACAGGAAAATGAAGGAGCAACTTCCTCCTTCATGAGGAATGATCATCTTCATTATTATGCCATAATTTTTAACATGTGTATATTGTATCATCTGAAGCGTATTTCCCTTCAAATTCGCAAGATCCACTTTAAACATAGCCGTTAGAACTGCCAGGCCTCAGTTGTAGGTTTGACAAACCGCTGCGTTGCTCTAAGCGCATGGTATAGGTGTGCAGCGCGCATCCTGAGGGGACCTTCTTTCACGACTTGAATGGGACACCCGTCTTGGTGGTTCGACAGAGCTACCCCCCTCCCCCGCCAACTGCTGCTTCGGTTTGCTTCGGTTTGCTTCGGTTTCTTCTTGATGGTGAGTCTTCGACAGGGGTGGGCCATAGTATGAGACGTTGCTTGCTGCCAGAAGCGTATCTGTATTGTATGTGGTGAAAGCAGCTGTTTGTGGGTATGTCGTGCGAAGGCGTCTCCCCCATGGAATGGATTCCACGGACACCACCATTGGGGGTACTCTTCCACAAGAGCCTCCTGCCAGAAAGGAAGATTGTGCAAAGCTAAAGTGGGTGGTGTTAAATGGCTCATGTGGGGGACAAGGAAAGGCTAGATGGTATGTACCTGGATGATCAGACCTAGCCTTTCAATCTAAATATCCCATTTGGACTCTGCAAATTGTATGACCCCTTGTCAAACTCCGGCCGTTTGGGTTCGGCGATTCTCCTCAAAGTAGAGGACGCAGGGGTGGTCAACGCTGCAAGATGGCAGGAAAGTACTCTGATGGTGGACCTGGGGATGGCAGGAAAGTACTCTGATGGTGGACCTGGGGATGGCGGTGGCGCCTATGTCCAGGCAGTATATTGTATTATTCCATTAGTTCTGTCCTCGACGATCTCAGCTCCCCAACTGCCTGTTTCCCTTCTTGCAAAAGGTGCTTATGAAGGCCCCCTCAGCACCGGATGAGACTTAAGACAAGGTCTCTTGTTGAGATGAATATCAGAAGGAAATCGTCGGCTGGCTTGTGCGGACTTTCAACAATGTTGTACTCCCAAGGTTCAAAATTGGTCGCACGTGGATCCGACGGACGGGAGATGTCTCAGCAACAAATTGTTGGGCTGGGCTCATGGAGGGTTCAGGCAGTAGCATGAGCATACATAAGATTGCAGAGTTCGGAGGGAAGAGATCGATCATGCCGGATTCTGAACCTTATGTATACATATATTTCAAAGACGAGTTGTCGGGCTAGCTGATGCCTGCATTATATGTAATGCGTCCGGAAACGTTTATTTGCAACAACATAAAGTGACACCTCAATTTTAGCAGCGTCGCTACGCAGGTTCCAGCCGCACCCCTTCAGTCACTGAATCGCGCAAGCATCCGCATGGACGGTGCCGAACGCATCGACACTGATTTCGCGCCCATCAGGAGACACAAAACCCACTCGTGCATGCGCGGGCAGAGATCCCTCCCACAATGGGCTTTGTTCATTTTGCATGCCAATGCCAAAGGCCACCATGGACCTGGAGCGCAGCACAAAATCTCCGACTCTGCGCGACCCAAGATATAGGGTAAAGGGAGGTTGGTTTGTTGGGTCATAAGCTATCGATGTTCGAATACGGAAACATGAGGTCTGCTCGTCGATGGGAATTCAACTTGTTATATCTTACCATTCTCCGCACGGCGGCCGTCATCAACGAACTCCCCTAATTCTGGGTTCCAGGCCAAGTCCAACTGGACAACTTCATCTTTTTGTGTGCTCTCATCCGAAGAGCGAAATGATGCAACTGCAGGGTTCCAAAGCAAGGCCGCTAGGGGAACATCAGGGTGTCTCGTCCCATCCTGCTGCAGGAACGTCCCGGCGGAGGCGTTGCATTCAAGAGTGAGAGTCGGCGCTGCTGACGCGAGAAGTTGATCATCGGCGAAAGGAGGGAAACGCATGGGAGGTGGACAACCGAACAAGTGTTCGTCGCAGCTTCGTCCGGGCGGAGTATTCTGGAACCTAGATATTTTTGGGACGGCTGCAGACAGCGGAGTAGGACCCGTGCTTGCTCGTTGTTCTGCCTCCCTGGCGTAAGTTATGGGCCGGTCCATGAGGACGGTCTGGGGTGCATTCGCATTTCCTGCTTCATCCTGTTTACCATCGCCAACTCCGTCTCGACCACCTACGGTATCTCCATCGCAGTCATGAGACGTCGCAGCAGTTCGAGACAACTTGATTTTGCGTAAACATGGGACTTTGAAAACTATGTTCTCCAAGGGGTTTGACCCATGGGAAACCATGGCATCCTTTGCGTCGAGGATGATTTCGACATCACTCTCCGTCTCCGTTGCAGTGCGAGAGAAAACTTCCGTGCTCCCATTCTCCTCGCTGTCAAAAGCTTCGGAGTAGGTGCGACGGAGGTGCGTAGTTTTCGACTCTTGAAATTCGCATAATAGTCGATCAGGACTCCGTCGTGAACAATGATGCATAGTTCTCTTGTCTACCTTCTGGTGGTAATTGCATTGCGTTGACAGAAGAGGTGGCCACCGCAATGTCAGCGTATGAAATGGGAGGTTAGGGTTTTGGGTTACCCAGGTTGAAGATCGTGCAAGGCGCCCAGTGGTCCTTGCTGGATACCTTGGATACCCGTTTTCCCGGTCAATCTTTGACGTTAACAAAATGAATCCGCAAAGGAGGAGTTCGGTCATGGCGACCCATATGCACAACAGGTTCAGAAGCATCAAAGGATTTGTCGCACGAAACTTGACTCTTGCTCCGGTGGAAGTGCTACCAGACGAGCCACCATCCATCACCGTTGTTCCTCCCGAAGACAGGACCTTTGACCATGTTCCAGAAACTTTGCCCCGGGAACCCCTCTCAGGAACAACAGCGGACTCTTGGAGTCTAGGCGATGCGCCTGCCAAGGAGTCTCTTGCCAATGGAAGTCGGCGCAAAGGGGGAAGCTTACGGAGTGTCAGAAGCGCTGGCAGCCTCCACAGTCTCTCTATTAAGAGTGCTTTCTGGTATACCCATCGCCGCAACTCGTCCGCTCCGCTGTCACCCAGCAGCATGCATCAAATGTTTCACGAGCGCTACAAACACGTAGCTAAGGCGTCCGTTCCGGATTTGATACACTCCTACTTTACTTTGTCCGCAGTCGATGCTCGTGATGACGGTGAGCACCAGGCATTTTGGAAGCCTAAGCAAGGCAGTATTTGCCGTATCAGCAAGTTGATTTTGGTTGGACAGAGCTTTGACACTTGGGATGTTCTCTTGTAGACGAGCCTTTTTACTCCAGTGAAATAGCGGAAGGCTCAATGGTATACATTGTTAACATCGCACAGGGTCTTCAACAAGTCATGAATGTCCCAATGACACTTCTGCTTTGTAGAGTCCGACTTGGCATTCGCTGGATGCAGCAATGCTATCCCGTTGGTTTAATCTCCAAAGAGATAATATCCTTTCTGAAACCAAATTCTGCAGTCGATCAGGATTATGAAGTGCTCCCATACGTATCAGAGTCCTTGACCAGTTTCTTACAATTTTGCCTTCGTGTATTTGCTAAAAGGTCCAAAGATGACCACTTCCAAATGCTCGTCGAGGAACATGTCAATCTTCGCAATTTGCACTTCGTTACAGCCGAGGTATGCTACACGGAGAGGCAGAGTTGTAGACAATGTACACGCTGAGGTCGTAGCTCCAGCTTGCGGATGGCCCAAAACCATTCCCTCGGAATACGGTACTGCTATTATTGGAAGACGGATATTACAGGCCAAACCCAAACGTTATGGTATGTTCTTGATAATCCTATAATCACTCACCTCATGTTTAAGTCCTTTTCCATTCATGTTGGTTCGCTCTTAAAGCAGGATGACGTGTTTGAGGAGTACCCAGTTGTGAAAGTACAGCCGCAGAGGGTAGGCTTATCACATGATGCTTTGTTCAATTGGGGAGAGGCTAACGCAGTGTTCAGGTGCGCAACTCGTATAAGTTTGGGTCTTTGGTCCGGTATGAATTTGAACTTTTTCAGAGTACAAGGACTGTTGCGGGGCGTTGGACTCACTTTCCTCTAGGATAACCTCAGCTCAGGGGGAAATTTGGAATCTACAAAGCTCCATTCGGTCGCTGATTTTGGAGGGGGAAGCACTTCTGGCCGCGAGGGACAAAGTACAGGCGGAGGTCGCTTCCTGGTTTCATGTGTAGTCAAACTCATATGTGCCAGCTCAACGCAATTCTGCAATAGCCCAATGACTGCAAGTCTCGTATATCAATGATAGAGCGGGAGATAATGCAGCAAACGCAGTTGATTCAAAATGGTTAGCCTGTATGGCGTGTCGGGCTCAGTGGTGCATACATCATTGACTTTTGCTGCCTCTCAGATCGACTCAGACTACGGGAAGCACGAGAGTTGATCAAGGCTCGCACAGCGAACCTGGAGGAATCGTTGCGGGATAGACACTTTGAAAGGCAGAACCTTGAAAGGAGCTGGACCGCCGTTGCAATAATGAGGTATTAGAAGGCATTGTTCATATGTATTGTCGAACTTGAGGAGTTGACACATATCGTGATACATTTACAGGACCGAGCGCTTTCGCGTGTCTTCTATGATCACCCAAAGACAAAGAGATTTAGTCTCAGACTTGAACGCTATATTCCCCATCGAGCAGGTTTGGCATGTTGCGCTCAGTTGTCCGTGAATTGATGGGCCGTGCATTGAAAGCCTCCGAAAATTAGTCTACTTTCGACCCCGCATTATACACCATTAGAGAAATCCGCCTCCCAAACTCAGAATACTCAGGTGCAATACTCGGTTGCGCTGTGGATGCCCCAATACCTGTCAACTAACCCACAAAACACAAGGACAAGATGAAGAGCGAATTGCCACAGCGCTTGGCTATGTTGCCCACCTTGTATCCATGGTGGCTTTCTACTTAAATATTCCGCTGCGATACCCGATGAAACTGATGTCATCACGGTCCACAATATTGGATACCGTATCGCAGCAGTACCAAGGGAGCAAAGAGTGAGTATTTCATTCATTCACTTCTGGGTGCACTAAAGTGCCTGACAAGTACTGGCAGATTTCCACTGCATTCCCGGGGTGTTGAAAGGTTTCGATTTGAGTACGGTGTGTTCCTGGTAAACAAGAATATTGAACAGGTACGCACGCCATCGTGTTTTCACACTGAGACACCATTGGGACAAATGATTGTAACTTTGTTGCTTGGAGCAGCTCATGAACTACATGAGCCTTAGCGTTACCAATCTCCGGAATACGCTGCCCAATCTACAGCTGCTTATCAAGACTATCGTTACAGCGAAAGGGTTAGTATTCGCTCTCACTGTCTTATGATGTTCGTCGTTAACAATTCGATGCGATGACGAATTTCTTGCAGCGAGGATGACGTGGACGGGTATGATTTCAACATGGGCGCTGACGGATCGCGCACGTCTGTGAGGTCTGCATCACCTGCCGCGCAACCGATCGAATCTACCGCGCTGTCGGAGGCTTTGGCTCGAAAATTGGCTTTGGGGCAGGATTCCGACTCACTCTCTCGTCCTGGAAGTGCTGCTTCCTTGACACCTCTCCCCGTCTCCAGTCACCTCGATGAGTTCGTCATTGATGATTCTGGGACGCCAACGGAAACTCACGATTGCCCAACCCCTGTTCTGTTCGACCCGAGCTTCTCATTGTCATCTTGTAACACCCCTCAGATTTTATCACCATCGCCGGCGCGCGCGAGCGGGTCCATGAAAGCCGCTGCATCACAGGGCCTGCTTCCGGTGGTTGGAAAGGGGAAGGGAAAACAGCCTCTACCCCCAGTGCTGCATCAATCAGGTGACATGTTTGAAACAATGGAAGAATCTCCACCTTCAGCAGCCCTATATTGTGAAAATATACCGGTCCGGGGAACCTGAAGCAGACTTGACCACATCCTTCTAGAAGTCTTCTCGTCATGTAATCCCTCCCTGCTTTCTCTGCTTTCCCTACATTCTGCAGCACCTGACAGGGCCTGAAAGACGAGCTCCCTTGTAATTCCATGTTTTCTTTGTCCATCCCCCGCAATCCCAACCACGTCCCGCTACTGCTGTTCATTGCAAGATGATCTTGGGGCCGGCGTTGTCACCGCGAGGCATCTGTCGTTCCCACCGCATGTCCTCCATAACCTTGGGACAGATCCCTCGCTCGTTTGGCTCCTCTACATTTTGCCAAGTGCAGGTGGCAAACTATTGTTCCAGTCCTCTGAATCCGTATAACGCACACGTCGCGCTAGCACTCCGACTCTTACATTTATGCCCCATCAAGTAAACATCAGAGCCCATTTTCACACGAGCGTCTCCACCGGCACAGAAAAATTGATATCACTGTCAGACCGAGGCGGGAGGCTGATTTTCCGTTCTATTCGAGAGGTTGATTTTGATGACTCCACCCACTGCATCCGCATATTCCACCTCCATCTCCTCCTTGTACACTGCTGGCGTTCCACCTGTCGATAGACCTTTTCCACCTGAAGTTTTTCAACATACACTGTCGATATCAGCACATTTTAACTGGTACGTCAGTCCGTATGATAAATCTTGCCACAGTCCGCAAGGGGTAAACGGGATCGACGTGCGGTGGGCCACACCGCACGAGCTGATTGACGTGTTGCAAACCGACGTAGGATGTCGGTGTCGCGGAGGAACGCTGCAGCTGTGAGAGAGGATTTTTAGGAGGATTTTGGTGGGATTTTGGACAAAGAATGCGAAGCAAAGCCACGGCTTCCTCCCAAGCCCAAACCTCGAGGAGATCTGTAACTTCGTTAGAACCAAAACCAACAATCGTCCTTCCAGCAAACATGAACCCAACAGCTGCACCCATGCCCATGCCACCAATGGGTATGGCACCAATGCTACCTTTCATGCCAGGAATGATGCCCACTATGGGTAAAATTCGGCGCCACCCGAGCGCCCCGCCTTGCGAAGAAGTGAGTAACGACTACAGTAGCATATACATCCCGGGAGCCTTACTATTGGTTCTTCGCCTATCCGGTCTGTACTAATCTTTGGTATGATAGCCTTGTCAGACTATTTACATTCGCAACCTCGCCGAAAAGAAATCTGTTCCAAGTAAAGAATCTCTGCCGCAGTTCCACTTCGTGATCTCCGTTAACCGTAGGAATAATATCTATGCAGAAATGCTCGTTGCACTTAAGACCATATTCGGGGAATACGGCAACATCTTAGAAGTCAAATACAAGCGCAATGTGAAAATGCGGGGACAGGCGTTTTTGACGTTCGAGAATTTGGAAAGTGCTAAGAAGGCGGTCGCCGAGGTCAAGGGATTCCCATTGTTTGGGCAACCGATGGTATGGGAGGACATTAAGCATGTTTGAGGTTTCTTACCTCACACTTCACGTATACGATACGATATCCTACGGTAGGATGTACAATTCGCGAGGGATCGGTCATTAATGTTATCGAAGCAGGACGGGACTCTGGAAGAACACCAGAGACGAAGAGCAGAGGAGAAAGGTATGGAGGGAAATCGCTTATTTTGTTTTCTCCTGGACACGCCGACGACTAAATTGTTGGTATCGGCAGCGAAGCGAGCGGCGGAGCCCAAGAAACCGAAACCACAAGGATCTTCTGGTGGAGGTAACGCAGACGAAGACAGGGCGACATTGACAGCGGATTGCATACTGAATTTTCCTGGTGCAGGAATGTACGGCTTCAACGTCCCGGACGAATTCCTTCCACCGAACAGTATCCTGTTTGTACAAAATCTACCGCCAGAGACGAACGAAATTATCCTTGCCGCTCTTTTCAAACAGTGTGTATTGATAACTCCTAATTGCCTCTGCGATTGATGGCGGCTGAACATTGGTCTACCTGCAGATTTCAAGGATTCAAAGAAGTGCGGTTGGTGCCGGGGAAAAGCGATATTGGTGAGTAACTGACCTTATCGCATAAGTGTGACGGTCTGGCTAAGCTAGTTGTCATTCCAGCTTTCGTGGAGTACGACTCAGAGTTACAATCTGCTGCGGCTAAAGCAGCTCTGCATGGCTTTAAGATCACCCAGGATAAAGCCATTAAGGTTACGTTCGCAAAGAAATGAGCCCCATATCTGCGCGTCAGATTCTGTCCCTGCCTGAATTTGATGGGGGGTCGGTGTTTATAGGGTTGTAAACGCAATGAGCATGCATATATATATACATATGAAACAAAAATGGGGGTATATTTTTTGTCACGCAAGCAAGCAGAAAAAGCAGAAAAAGCTGACAGCTTGAGATTGCTTTCATGTGACCATATTGTACGCCCGCACCATTCTCTCCACTGCATAAATTGTGGACACCAGGGTTTCCGTCATCTCCCATACACGGAGTAAGAACGCGTATCGCAATGCCACTACTGGACCGCTGGCAATTCGCGGAACCATCAATCCCGCCCCCGGCGCACTAAGATGTGACCTGGTCTCCTGCGGATTGCCCCCGATTTTCCATTCCGTCAACTGTTCCCTCACCCGCAGGAGCTCCACCTCCAACCCGTCCCGTGCCTTAATCAAGTCCCGCAGTATAACCTCCAACCGGGCTTCCAATTCGGCTGCCCCGATTGGCACAGGGCGAGCTCTCGAAGTGGTCAGCAGCACAACGTCACCCAAGTCCGAGAATGCCAAGCAGACGCTGGATACATATCGAACCATGTCAAAAGAACCGGATTCGTGCGATGGTAGGTTTGATGATGAGGGACCGCAAAATGCCAGATTTTGGCTGGATAGGGACGCACAAAATGCTTTGGTATCTTCAACCCATGCCATGTACCAAAAGGGGTTCGATGGTGCTTCATCGCCCTGTAGGTTTTGCAGGCGGTATCCGCGAAGTTCCACCAAGCGCTCTGCGTAGAGGGCTACAATCTGATAGAAGAAGAGACTGCGTGACTAGTATCGTGAGCAACAAGCCATGTATTCAGCGAAACACATCTGATGCTAACTCACCGAAGCCGTCTGATGACCTGGTCCAATGGGGCCACTGGTACAAAATGCGGCCTGTCGGCAGCGCGAAATTCAATCTGATACGATGCTTCCAACCGCGCTCTCTCTTTCTCCAGAGTACGAAGAATTTTGACCGCTGCGGGATGAAGTTTGGTTCTGAAACGTTTCTCAACCGTTTCTTCGTCCAACTCCTCGTCTGAGTCCTCCATCTCCGCCGCCCTCAGTTCCTCAGCTTCCGCACCTCGTTGCTGGTTTCCCCAACGACTTGCTCGCTTGCCCTTAGCAGAGTAAGCATTCGCCATCACGGCTTCTTGCGATCCCAGGACTTCCATCCCACCTTCAACAGCGATTGTAACATCCGTTCGGTTAAAATTTCCCTGCAAACCGTGGAACGCAAGCGACGGCTTGTTGTTTTCCGCCCCAGACTTGCCACCATTTTCGCCACTCCCCTCGGTCTCCGTGGGTCCCAGAAAGCCTTCGTGCATCACATCATAGACGAAGCCTGCAAACTCTTTGAAAAGGTTCGCGGTGATAATGCGGTGCACCAGATTTACCCTGACGGGCCAAAACAAGAATGCCCCGAGCATCGTCAATGCGATTCCCAAAACGATACTCGCTAATCTCGTCAACGGTCGGAGGTAGGTAGCCTGTTCTCCTCGTCGTTGATCATCGTAAGCAACCAAGAACGTGAGAAGGAAAGTCAGGTCGGTGAGTTTTGAGGTGTACGCTTGCGCCGGAACAGTTTCTCGGATTGTTACGGTTGTGTAAAAGAATATAAAAATGATAGCGGCAACGGCGTATGGCTTCCAGTTGCAGCTGAGGCACGAAACTGGTGGAAGGATGGTATCAATAAACAGAATCAGAATGGAAAGTCCTCCAGCAATCACAACGCCAAAAAGCCGCTGGGCAAAGAGGCGGATAGATGCGGTCTGGTTGGCTTTTCAAAGAAAAATGAGTTACAACGTGCGCTGAAGGCGCTGACGTTCTTGTATCGTCGCTTACGTTCTGAGCAAATGACTACCGCGAGCGCAACAAAGAGGGGATTATCTGGCCAAGCTGTTTGAACTGGTTTTATCAACGTGAAAAGACAGGCAATCAAGATGGTCAAGGCCACCTGTGTGCGATGCAAAGGTGGAAAAAGGACTTATTAGCTTAGTGGTTAGTATGTTTGGTCTGAATATTTGACTATTTGAACCTGTGCGCCGGCATAATTCAGCTTGAAGTAGTGCGATGGCCTAATATCTGACCATCCCGGACATTGACCTCTTGGCAGAGTCGGCATACGGATTGACGTTGCACCCGCAAGGGATGGGCGCCGAGATGGGTGGTTGGGGTCGAATTGCGGTGTAGGTGGTTCCCGTTCAAGAGAGTGTGAAGTGTTGCGAAAGGCAGGAGAAGATGGACCTGCGAGTGGAAGGTTTCAATAGACATATCCAGAGCTACATCGTTCAGAGATGGAACGGAAAATTGTCACTTACGGCCAGGACTTCGACCGCGGACATCTTCTTCAATCAAATGATGGGCAGAATCTCTGCCTGTTGTTTCTGCGGACGGACCCACGCCATCCCAATCATTTCTTGATTCACTTGCCGGTGAGTTCGTATCGATTGTGGGTGCAGTCTGCACCGAGACAGAGTAACCGGGAGGCACTTGGGGACGGGAGCCGGACGGGGTTTCTTGTGGGGTTACCGGACTTTGCAATTCTTCGGCGGGAGTCTTAAACGCCTCACCAGTCTCCTCGTCCACTGGGTCCATAGACGCAGTGGTAGAGGTGTCTGCTGGGATTGGCTCTGTCATAGGGCTAACGGTGGGAGCATGACACGCTGTGGAACAGAGCTGGGTTTCGCGTCCTTTGAAGTTCCTTGTTTGTTTACGTTGGTGAGTCCTGCAGCTCACACCACTGCAAGTGAAGTGAACCCAGCTCGTTAACAATTGCACGACATTTATCTAAGGGTTGTAGAATACAATATCGCACCTGCGTAAACAAGTGCCTAGATACACAGTGTGGCTCTGTGCCTAATGCCAGGAGGGGTGTTGGACGAGTCTGTGGGCCAGTGTTGGACTGGACTTGCTGTGGCGTGACGGGCTGGCTGGGTCGTGTCTTCACATCCGCCCCTGCTGCTGCTGCCATTCCCAGCATTCCCCTCTAATCAACACCCATCATCTGTCAAACCCCGGCTCTCACCCGCCCTCATTTTCAACATGAGAGGATCCAACACCGAAGTTGTTTTGAACGAGTCAAACATTCACGAATACATCAACACAGACTATACTCTTGCGCAAAAGGCAAAAGAACGAACAAAGTCCCTTCCTTTCAACTACGTTAGCAACACTGTTGCGGCCCAGAAAGCTGCCGAAGCTGTCGCTGCCGTCACCGCCAACTTCCCCACCAACCGGGGTATGACCGTTGGGGATGTCTGTACACTCAAGACTGAAGGGCAGCCAGGGCAACGTCCAGTCATCCAACCAGTTTTTTCAGCAGCTGGACCAATTCTTCTCATACCAAGATATGTCCGACGAGGGGAAAATTCAGGTAGTCACAACCTGCGAATACCTGGCTATAGAACGAAAAATGGCAACTTCCTGCGGCTTCCAAACCGTACCATACGGATCATGTACAAGCTGTGCCAGGCGGCCCCACAATATATTGGTGTGTATCGAAGTGTATTGATGCCCATCGGTCGAGCTTTGTGATATTTCACAATTGGGCGGCAAAGGGTTACGTGCGTTGTCGGTGCCTGGTTTCCTGTTAACGCTCGATGTGTTCAACGGTCGGTTATTTACCATTCTCGTATCATGCAAAGTAAATTGCAAATCACACCTGTATAAAACCCCACCTCCGGAAACTGCTTTTGTCGTAAAAGAGCTTGGAATGACCATAGGCCTTGTGGAGGGAGTGCAAGGTTCCCTGCACCGTAGCAGGCACCTTTCCTTCCTCGACAACGGGCATGCCAAGCTCTTTTATGACAAAGGCGCGTCGGAAAAGCGCAAGCAGAGCGGGAACGCGTCTTGATTGGACAAGCTACCAGCCACGTCATGCCACTTCACCAGCCATACCACGCATCCCGTTCGCACGCGTTCCTTCGAAAGTCTCGTGGTTCCAAACAAGTCAAACAACCCTCTCTCCGCCCTCCTCGCCCTCTCCGCCCAATGGCAACTATAAAAGGAACAATCCTGCTCATATCCCTCGACTTTAACACTTCAGTCCACAGCCAGCAAGAAAACATCGACTACAATCCAGAAAAGAATAGTCCCTTCAAAATGACCGACGCACCCAAAACTCTCTCAGACCTTGTTTCCCAGCTGCACAAAGCTCTGGGCCCGCACGGCCTCGACTCGGCATCCATCGACCCATCCGTCATCCAAGACCTCATGGCATCCTACAAATCAAACCGTGAAGATTGGGACATGTTTGCTTTGTTTGATCAGGGGAGGTACACACGGAATTTGGTGGACGACGGGAACGGCAAGTTCAACTTGATGGTGTTGTGTTGGGGGCCTGGTGTCAAAAGGTACCAACGTAAATGTTCTTCGTATTCACGACGGCAACACGTATATCTGATCTTTCTTACATCTACATGCCACAATACAGTCCGATCCACGACCACTCTGGCGCGCACTGCCTGATGAAAATCCTAGAGGGAGAGTTGACAGAAACCCGATACGATTGGCCCGACTCATGTCCATCCCCAACCAAAACTACCGCATCTTCTTCCCCTCCTCCCCTGCCCTGTGCAGACATTGAAACGTCACCCGTCTGTAGCACCCTTTCCTCACCCACGAAACGTGGCTTTATTAAATTGAGCGAGTGTGTGCATCGACGGGATGAGGTTGCCTACATGCATGGTAAAACATCTGTCTCTGCTCGTTACAAATGAGCGGTTTTCATTCACATTCATTGGTCTGTCATTCACACCCCGGAACATATTCCAGACCGCATCGGACTGCACCGCGTGGCAAACCACTCGACGCAACCTGCAGTCTCGCTCCACCTCTACACTCCGGCATTCGACACCTGCCGCACGTTTTGTGAGCAAACCGGCGAGTCTCGAGCGTCGGGTCGTTGTGTGTACTTTTCAAAGTGTGGACGGAAATGTGGGGTGGGACTGGAGGGGGAAAGTGGACCCTGTGTGGCGGGGTACGTTCCAACGTCTCAGGAAGGTGCTGGTGTCTGAGCCATGTGAACGGAGGGCCAAGGTCTTGTCGTCTGATACCCAGAACAGTTCACAGACTTGTAGCATAGGTTAACGTCCATTTTTTCCGTCTTTGATTTCATTCGCATTTGAGATGCTTAATATACATACGTGGCCTCGCGAGCATCCATGTGCAAACCCATTGTTCCGAGCAACCATCATCCATTATCATTCATGCCACCTAGCCGGCAAGAAACGGAATCATAAAGACCATTATGTGGCATTGTGGTCGCTGATTGTCCGGCCTCCGCTACACACCCTCCATCATCTTATTCCACCCTATGAATCTTGCCGGTACAAAGTCGATGCTAACTGATTTCGCCTCCTCTCCAAGATATGCTTTTCCTTCACCACATCCAACTGTTCAATTTCCCCCTCCGCGCCCCACACACGCCCACCGGGAGTGTCAGGTTGTACACCGTTCAATCTGATATGCGGCGATGGAGAATGCATGGGCGCACCGTACATGGGGTAGTACGGGCCCAACCCGTTCACGGAAGGACTCCGCAGAGGTGTTGCATCCGTACGGTTGATTTCATCAATCATGTACTCGGTCAAGTCCTCGGCGGCGTCAGGGCAAGAACCAATGTTCTTTTCTGCCTCCTTGTCGGCGAACATGTCCAGGAACCAGTTGGATGTAAGACGGGTGGCTTGTACCGCTTCGGGAAGAATGGAGACCATATTCATGAAGGCGTGAGAGATGCCTTCGAGAATTTTCACTTGGACCATGCTGTCGGGGTCACGGGAGAAGATGTGCTTCTGGAGGACCTCGCGAGAAGCACGAATACGATCGGGCATGGATTGCTCTCCAGGATTAGGAAGGTCCAAATGGCGAGGTGGGTTTGTGCGGTTGAAAGGACCTTGCGATCCTGAACCACCATCAGCGGCATTCGCACGTCGCATCATGCGGTCCCATTCTTTGCGCGCTTTTCGTTTGTTGTCCCGCATGCGGCCCGCAAATACTACCGTGTCGTCGACGAACGGGTCTTTCTCTCCGCAGATGAAGTAAGTTTTGGGGAAGCGGACCAGGAGCTCGTCTGGAGCAATCACGGGCGAGAGATAGTAGTCGGAGGCGAGATCAGCGGGCTCCGGGGAACCCCCGAGGTACAAGAGAGCCATTGCACGCATCACTACGCAAGGACAGTGAGCTCAACATTGAGAATAAAGTAACAAGTTGACGTCGCTCGGTTCACTTACTCTCCGGCGCAATAATCCGGTCGGTGAAGTACGACATGCGGGACGTCATGGACAAAGAGCTCGGAATACTGGGCCCAGCAGGAGGCGGCTGTGACCGGAACCAGTGGTACCATGATTTGCTGCGATCTGCTTCACCCTTCAACACGTCGATCCTGCGAGGCGCCTCAGGTTGGGTCAAGGGTGAAAGCTTTTTGATTGTTGACTTGGAGTCGATCAAGTGGGCCATCGAGAGCGATTTGTGGGACTCTGCTCTGATCAGGCTAAGCTGTTCTTGGGGCATCCTGTGGAACGACGGGGTAAGCGTCAACATACAAACAGTGTGCGCCATTTAACCATCAGCCGTCCACAGCGCGTACCAGCATGCAATGTCGAAAGACAAACAAGGATACATCAAAATCAACCCAGCTGGAGTTTGAATTAGCTTCTCATGTGTCTCCAAGCATCGCATTACCACCCCTACAGCGAGGTTTCCGCCACTAATCCCACAATTCAGTTGCATGAGTTGACTTTTCGATTGAGAGAGACGAACAACCCAAGGAGACTTACGCGGAGTCCCCGACCATGACAATCTTGATGGGATCTTTCTTGACTCTATTGCCCTTTTCGTCAGTCGTGTACCATCCCTCAAACCCAACGGTCTCTCCATTCGACTCCACAATACTGCGGTACGCATCAAAGCACTCCTCAAGACCCCAAGGATAAGGATGCTCTGGTGCCTTTCCGTAATCAATTGATACAATCGGAATCTTCGTCTGTCGCGCCCACATGGACACATAATCATCATGACATTTTGGACTCATAGTCACGAAACCACCACCCGGAAGCTGTAAGATCAACTGCTTTGAGCGGCGGAGTTCTTTGGCGGTACCAGAGAAGTACAGGCGAGCTTTGATGGGCTTCAGTTCGACGCGTGGGAAAGAAGTGATGGACGGTTGTTCCGGACGGCTGATGGTGATATTCCGGCGGAAGTTCAAGAATCCTCTGGGGAAAAGAGTAATGAGCCGAATGTAAGGGTTGAGGAGACGGTCCTCCCAAGACGTGCGCATCATGTCCACGCTTGCGAAGGTTCTGTGCTTTTTGACCTGTAAAATAAGGTCAGTAGGACAGATCACAGTTGAGCCTATTTCTGTCACACAGGGCTTACCTTTGAATCAGCGGCCTCGGGGCGCAGAAGATAGAAGAACATAAAAATCAGAGTCATAAAGTCCCGCAAGGGTTTTGGGCGAATGCGCATTGCCGTCAAACACGCAGCGTCCAGACTGGTTATGACATACGTTGCCCGGTAAAAGTTTCTTGTGTACTGAAAAGGGACATTTGAATTGTAAGTTTAGTTTGACGGATGAAGATATCCTTCCACTCATAGCTCACCATCCGCGCCATGGGTTCAGGTGCTATATGCAAAGATTAGCTTCATAACAGTATGCCGAAAACGAATGAATTGAGCAAGCTTACCGTTAAGGTACAACAGCAAGAAGACATTGTTAAGGATGAATGTGGATGCAAGGGTTCCAAACACAATCTTCCAAGCTGGAAGGTGGCCTGGATGAACCACAGTCCAGGAGAGTTCCGCGTGATGAGTTACCCATATCCAATGGACAATCAATTTCAGACCTGCGTGTAATCTACCAAATTTCTTGTTAATCCACTGGACGATACGAAGCTTGGGATCGGATTCGGGACCACGTCGCAGGATGTATGCGCTAGTGAGCCAACGTGTCATCAGTTCTACACTCCGTTAAGTTGGAAAGTGCATAAAGAACAAACACATACGAAAATAGGGCCACGGCGATGACCTCCAGCCTTTTCAAACCGGCGGACGGGCGACCCAACGCGTGATCCAACATGATGATCTATGACGCGAAGATGGAAGTTGCTTTATTTTCTTGCTCTGTTTTGTTTACCGTTCTCGAGCTTGCAGCCGCGAGATTTGGGGGGTTTTTTGTCCAAATTAGCTGGTGCAGATGATGGGTTGGATTACTTATGGGTGGGTCAAATTGAAGTTGAGGTCTTTGTGAACGCGACACTGGCTCTCATCAACACATGCATTTCACGTGTGTCTGTGGGACTACCGAACTCCTGGGTCATCTGGTTCATGCGCGGAGGTCACATGAGCAGCGCGCCCTGCGCCACCCTCCCAGCCACAGACCCCCTTTGTCCCGGGACGCGTCCAATGGATCCTTGATGCGGTGCAGAGGTTGCAGTTTTCGCAATCACTTAATATGAGGGCGTTTGGGTATTGAGGAGCGCGTCTGCGTCAGATAATCGCGTTAGATGACGACCGGACTTCAGATACCGCGCGGAAAGGACTCGCTGGACAGTTGATTGGACACCATGTCGATAGGCTGTCATGCCAAACTTCAGGCTACCGGATTCACGGCACCACCCTCCTACAGTTCCTGAACTCCTCAGTCGCATAACCACACGTTCTAATTCTGTTTCCAGTTTTGTCCAATGAGACGCTCGTTCATGAACCACGGCCCGACAAGTGAACTCCCCGCATGCGGTCTGGGAAGTGCGGGGCCGCTTCGTCTGAATGATGAGGACAATTGTATTGGCACAACGTAAGGGGTGGTGCGAGACGTTGTCTAAAGCAAAATGGGGTGACAACCGCGCCCCTCCTTCCATCATTGCGTCTTCAACTCCCCCCTCCTCCACAACTTTCGACAATATGCCACCTTTGTCCTGATAAATCCTGCTACGAAGACCAACTATTCGGCGGATTTCATCATCATAGTTTGAGAAATTGGCCCAGCATTGACTTCGCCCAAGTGCAAGTAGCTGTATTGTGGTTGGACCTCTAGGATTCGCGGGATTTAGATAGTCCAACGCGACACCATGCGACCAAGGGGCGCAGCTCTTTCCATTTGACGCCAGGCCAGAATTCCCTTTGTGCATTCCATTCCATCCAAGACAGGAATTATACATACATCGGCTATGCCGGACCGCCATATTACCTCCTTCTTTGCGGATGTTCTGCGCTTCGGACTTGATAGACTTTCACTTGTTCCCGCCGACCAGAGAAGCCCCGAAATTGAAGACGCCATAGCTGCCCAGGTTGGCCTCCTTGATGCGCGCGCCAGTTTTTATGGTCCCTGACGCCGGCTCCTGGTCCGGAATAGGAATTGGCTGTAAATGTCATCAACTGCATCGTGGAAATGGAGCGACCAACCGGACTGGAAGAAGGAAGTGGCGGCGGCAGGGAGGCCATTGCTTGGGAAAGCCGAGAAGTAAATGGTGATGGTGACGAACGCTGTGAGGACCTGTACCACTTCGACCGGGACGACGCCGTGGATTGGGACGTTGAAAGGTTGGCCACCCGACGCAACGCTTCAGCCAGCGCGAGAAGCCCCGACAATTTCTGACAATCCAAATGCAGTTTTGTGACTGCGACATCTTTCCGAACTCGACCATTATCCCTTGCATCAATCCTTCCCCAGGAAATCCTGCTGCACATTTTCTCGTATGTCTCTGCTCCGTCTACGCTATCGGCTGCTTCTCTGGTGTCCCACACGTGGTCTCCTGCAGCTTGCACCATTTTGTACAATACTATCCATCTTTCAGATCCCCAGGCAATACGTCGTTTTGTTCGCAGTACAACGTTCAGTGACACTGTCACACAGCAACCGGGAAAAGGATCACCGATTTTGGGCACGCGTAGAGGCATATGGAGCGGGCGCGGTGCCCCCCAGGTGCCCGCAAGGTTTCGGAACAATTTAGCTGTTCAGAGAGCTTTTGGAACTCTGACATTATTAAAGCCGAGTTTGAAAATTGCGAGCGGAGCCAGGCTCAGGATCATATCTGGGCGGGCCGATGACCCTCGAAAACAAAAAGATAAATTTGAGGAGACCGCTTCAAAGATTGAAACTTCGCGCGAAAAAGGCTTGGGGTCTTTAGTGAAAAAAATAGTGGTGTCTAGTGCGGAAGCGAAAGTTATTTTGCTACAACATGTGGAAGCGTGCATGACGAATCTTAAATGGTAAACGCGCCTCCGCTGTCTTGCTTTTTATCTCCGCGGGAGACTGAAGTGGAGTGTCTCATGTTTCTTTTCGACCTGGATGGCAAAAGTCTTCACCTCCAGCATGCCAGCCCCACAGAATCTGGCCCGCCTCTTGACGCTCGCATCTTGACATCTTTTGAACCTTTCATTTCTCGTTTGTCCTCGCTCATAATTGAAGACGTGGACGCTCCATGTTGGCCAGATTTATGTCGCATCCTGCGCGAACACGGCATGGGCCTTCGAAATCTCAACATTGAGGCGGTTGGGGAGATTGACGCGTTCGAAAGCACATCTGACTTTTCAGATGTCTTTCCCAGTATGCGGGATTTGGCTTTTCTGCGACTAGACGGAATCCCCGTTGGCCCAAACGAAAGTATTCAAAGACTCGTAGCATGCTGTCGGGACTTGAAAGCTGTAACTTTGGATTATTGTTTGGACCTCACAGTATGTAGTTTCAAACCCAGCATTCGATCCTCGTCACAAGTCCACCAATTTGCATCAGAGTGCCCCAATTCCTAACAATGTTTCGGTTTCTTCAGATGGATGTTTTGGCAATTCTTTGGAATGGATGCCCCAATCTGAGTTTTTTGGGCCTTGCTGGTGTGGTTGGACCTCTCTCTCCAAGTTCCCTGACAGTGCGTCCTTCTCTCAAAACGCTGCGACTGGTAGATTGCGACGTTTCGGATTATATGGTGATCATGTCTTTGCATTCTATATATTTGGCACCGTACAACCCCTAAACGCCAGCCTTACGTATTTTCTGCAGTTTGAGGAGGTCTCCCTGAAAGCTCCCAATCTCCACCTCATCCGCGTCGTATTCGAAGACGATGGTTGCGAGGGCATTGTAACGGTATCCAATGGCCTAACCGACGCCACCCTTTCCTCTCTCTCCCGACTTTCCAACCTACACGTCGTGGCCCTGACACGTTGCCCAAACATGACCGCAGAAGGGCTACGGCGCATCATTGATACTAACCCCGTGCGGATGCTCGATTTGCACAAACACCCTGAATGCACCATCGGATGCATCGACGATGCATTTTTGGAAGAACTTACCAAAAGCTGCGGGAAGGTTGAGGTGCTGAATTTGTATGGACAGACGGGGTTAACTGAAGATGCAATTGCGCGGGTGTTGATGGATGGGAAAATTCGGAATGTGAAAAGTCTATGCTTGAACAATGTGGATGTTGGGGAAAAGGCAATTGATACCATCGGAACAGGATGCCCACTGATCGAACGCCTTAGCGTGGTGGACTGCCAAAAGGTGGAAGAAGCGTTGGTGGGGGGTGTGGTTGAGCGGGCAGCGAGGGCACGTCGGGCGTTGTGGAGAGAGAAGGGAACATGGCCATTCTCGACATGGGCATCTGACGACGGTGGCGAGTCGGGGAAAGGCGTGGTTGAAGGCGGTGATTGTGCCGTTGGGCGTATGGCAGGTGGTCGGAGCGGTTCAGGAGCGGACATGGGGGAGCCGAGCGGCCCATGTGTTGAACACATAGTGTTGACCGCTGAGGTGGACGGCGTAAACTCCGACTCTCCAACGGAAGTCCTCGCATCATCTTCCTCGCCTTCCTCGACGCCAGCAGAGCCAATTTTAGCAATTGATGTTGCTTCCCAATCCACGTCTTTAGCAGTCTCCTCACCACCTAGCGCGCCGCAATCATTACCAGCCGATCCGCACACATCAGAGTCACAGTTTCCACTGGCCTTTGCCCACTTAAAACGGCTTTACAGCCTGGTTCCAGAAAATGACCGCGCCCAACCTCCCGACGAATCGGACGACGCCGACGACGATGGTATTGTTCGGAAACGTGACCAGTGGTTCATGGATGAGGGACTGGATATATTGAGTCTTTGGGAGGAAGCGGTGGGTCGCTTGGGTGGCAAGGGATTTATTTTTTGAGAGAGAGGGGGCATACATATCTCTGTTTCTCTTTGTGTTTATATATTGCAAAATATGTTTTATACATGCGTGGTGCAACGTTATATTTGCAGTGATCTAGAGACAGTGGCCGAGGCAAAGAAAAAGAATATTTACATAAAGGGTAGCCTCCTTCAAACCCAATCACCTACACAGAGCAACGTCTGCCCTTTCCAACCTAGAAACAGTAGTTTCAACCCCATCTTTCAATACGCTAACCGTGCGCCTTTGCCAATGTGTGGCCGCAAAGCTTTTAAGGGTAGGCATTCGCCGCGGTTTGGAGCGAGAAGAACCGAGCGATGCATCCGACGCTGACTCCTCTGAGGACTCAGCGGCCGAGGGATTACTATGCCGCGCCGGTTCGTACGCGCTCAGACAGACTTCCCCTGCCTCCTCCTCTTCCTCACACGGCCCACGGCTCTCATCACCTGCCACCCCTTCCTGCATCCGATACATTTCATTCAACCCTTCCGCAAAATTCGGGACCTTCCTGACATTCCTTCTTCTCTGCGCCGCCAACCCAGCCTCCACAATCAAGTCCTTCCAAGCATCCTGCGATGTCGCCTCCATGACGATATCCCGCAGCCCTTGCTCAAACCCTAAAGCGATCGCCGATACCTCGCCCACGCTCACACGACGTGAAGACGCGGATGTGTCGAACAGTGCTGGCGAGGGTGCGCGCGAGGATGAGAGGGATGAGGAGTGGGATATGCAGCGCGGGTCGGGTCTGTAGTGTTTTGAAGGAGCGCGACGGTGCATGGATAATGAGAGACGACGGTGGTGGTGGTGTTGGGTTGTTGTGGCGGATGAGATTGGGGAAGAAGGTACGGGCGATGTTGGTGGAGGGGTAGTGATGTTGGCTTCCTTCATGACGAGATCACGGAGCTTTTCGTCCCATCCTGATGACACTGCGATCATGGCCAACCATTTTTCGTTTGTGCTGGGGGGTGTGCGTGGGTGCGGGGAATGGGTATCCGTATGTGAGGTGGTGATATGATCTGTTTGTGGTGGGGATGGGGTGGATGACGGCGCGTTCAAGTGCTCCAGAATCTCTCCGACACGTTCTCCAGGCGGCTTATCCCTATTCTCACCATCCTCTTCTCTAGACGAGAGCCCTCGACTCAACGCCGGTCCTGAGAATGACCGGCGACACCCCTTTCCAGGCACCGTTTTAGGGGTTCTTGAAGCCGCGAGAGCGGAAGACAGTCTTGCTCTGGTTGCCCGCCGCACTTCCGGCGACAATGGATAAGCCGATGCAGCTGCCCAACTTGGACCTTCCGAAATGGTGGACCACCGTCTGTCAGAAACGGTATGGGAACAAAGGGAAGTGGTTTCTTCGTTGGATGAGTCTTCAATCGAAGAAGGCAAAGAGCATACGGATTCCACGCCTATCTCACGCTTGTCTACCCATTGCCATTCTTCTGAATCCTTGGATTCTTTCGGGTTTTGACGTCGGGAGGAATTGGTGATGTCGGCGCAAAGCATGGCTTGGTCCTTTGCCTCCAAACGCGTGCGGGATGGCCCAGTTCTCGAAATGTAACTATTGACTGACAAGAATGACGGAATATCAGCACCACCAACCACGTACAGGGACGTTTTGGAATGTGGTTTTAGTCGAGAGTCTCCCGTGATGCGGGACAAGCGTTGAGATTCTCACAGATCAGTCTGGAGGAAGAAAGTTGGGGGGTGTCCCCCCAAGCCACATGCCATCTCGACGCGTTGTTCTCCTCTTCTCAGACGTATCTCAGACGCGTCACAGACACGTCCGTAAATCGGTGACACTTTACAGACACCAAGGAGAAACACTTTCCCACAGGATAACGAACGTGCAGCTGACTACAGATCGCACCCGATACAGCAACTCTACAGTTGAAAGATTTCTCTTATAAACATGTGCAAAAAACAAACCGATGAATAGACTATGTACTGCAGCCTCCAAACTATCTATGCTTCGCAAAATGTTTCCACTGCCGTTTCGTCGCTTTCTGCTTTTGGATCTTCTACCTGAAGATTGCGCGGCTGCGAAGCAGCAGTGAATCGTTCCATTGTTATGAGCCAGCGCTCTTGCCTCTGTCTCTCTTGGTAGCTGGGTTCTGGACTTCTTCCACCCCCACCGC
>JADGKA010000018.1:0-66949 GCA_027604605.1 Borealophlyctis nickersoniae | reverse complement strand
CCTCCCTTACGCGCCGTTCCCATTGCATCCATCTCCAATATTCGAAAAAAAGTTGGTCTAATGTGCGTGATCGTTCTTGGACCTGAAATGGACCTCCAGATTCGGGCTAGTGAAGTGGCGTTGACTTTAATCTCGGTGCTTTACGGGCATATCCAGCAATCCTCCATACCTCCGTACTTCTGGGATATCCATGTCCCACTCTACTTTCAATTTGGCCACGGCATCCACATGCGTGGCCTGGAAAGCCAATTCTGAGCGCCCTCTCTGCCTCTTTGTTCCTCGTACTCCACCCGTCCGTCAACCTCAGCCCACACCAAACGCCAGAACTGTTGGAACTCGGGTGTTCCTTCCTCCGCAATGCCGGCTTTAAACGCGGACTGAAGGGATTCAATGGCGGCGCGTTCGGCACCCCAAACAGCTTCATGAATTCGGGATTGAGTAATACTTGCTCCGTTGTCCAGAAGAATCTGAATACATCGGACTTGCCCGGCCTCGATTCCGTTAAACAGGGGTTTATCCTCTTGCTCTCCCCAATTTACATTGGTGATGCCGCGCACAATCAACTCTACCCGATCCACTTCACCCTTGGCAACCGCCTTTGCAAGGCCACCCCCCATCAGTTCATGCGCAAACTGACCATTGTCCACATCGAACGTAAGTCTCCACCCAGAGTTGACCAGCAATTCCAATCCTTCCAACTTCACCGCTCGAGTTGCGCTGCACAACGCATAGTTTCGATTCCGGAGGGAACACCGATGCATGATCACCCTCAGAATGGCGACGCTGCCCGTACACCCCGCGCCAAACGCGATAGCTCCATCGTCCTCCTTATCTAGGTCCACCCCCTCCATCAACATTTCAAATATCTCGGCTCGTTCATTGTCCAGGCATGTTTTGAGGGGCCGCAGGCTGTGATCTACCCACGTGAAGCCGTAATCGAGCAGCATTTTAGTAGGCCCTGTAAAACCTTTCGAGATAGCCAGGTTGAAGATGCCCACAAGGGCATCTTCCTCTGGCATCTCTTCCGTCAATGGGCCCCAATCGTTCACCAGCCGCTGAATCAACAGGGACATCGTATCTTCCGACATGCGCATAACGTACGACTCCACAGAAACGTACTTGTAGTGTTTACCGTTGCGTATTAGTTGCGATGCGAGGATATGGACAAGGTCCTTCAAAGAAATTTGGTTGGATAAAACAACGCAGGAACGGCGGATACGTGCTGCTTCACGGACGCGGGAGGTGACAGCGATTTCGCGCAAAAGTTCCAGAGGGAGCATTGTTGGGCGTGGGGATGCGTTTGAAAGGGCGATACGCGGAGTCATTGCGGTGACGGTTTGGCGTCTAGCTGCTTCTCAACTTCTTTGCGAACGAGTTCAATTGCTTGGCCGGAGATTTGACACTTGAATTTGACGCAAGTGTACGAAGCCACACGCTTCGAGGCGCGTCGCCTAGCGAGCGCATTCCTGGAATTCCTGCTGTTTCTGGCAGATCAAGTTCAAAACAGTAACTACACTTTTTCGGCAATAAGGGACACTTATTCGGCAGCGTTGCTTTCGATCGTTACGAGAACATTCTCCTCTTCATAAGCGCAATCATGAGACGGAGCTAGCAGGAAATCAATGCGAAAACGTTGAACAAGCAGATTGGGAGAAGACCTAGAGATGCTGCTACTCATGCTTGATTGAGGTCGCCTGCAGGCGTTGGTAGTCATGGGAATGGTCGGCAGGGACGATACAACAAGTTGGGTCAAAGCCGCCTATATATGCATTGGCAGAGCCTAAGGGCAAATGCCAAGTTTCAGTCGCCCACGCAAGAATGGATTCGTACGATAGAAGCAATGCCAAGGAGAACATATGGGGAGACAGAGTGGATCTTTTTTTGCTGCATCGGAAGTTTCCTGGCCGCTGGGTTGCTGGTTCTTCGGTTCTAGTTGGGATACCGGTGATCGGCGCGGGTTGCCCAGCGCGCAGCGTCGCACCTGGCGAGTGAGCATTCGGCCCATTCGTTCGAACACAATGTTGATTCGCGAAACACATGAAGACGTGTCGACGTCTTCGACATTAATGCGCATACACTACTTCATTCCCCATACCCTCCCGAAACACCCAAACGCTAAGTTCCCGGGTGAGGTTCCACTTCTGGACAGTAGTTCAAATGTCGAAACTGTCCACGTCCACTCCCATCTTACCGATTGTGGTGCTACCAGGCGTGGCTGTATTCACAGAAATTTATCAAGTGACAGGTCCGGTGGAGAGATTCTGCCGCCAGATTGCCTCCCAAGGTTGTGCCTTGTTCCTTTGATTTGTGAGGAGACTAGTTCTCGCACCCGTTCATAAACTCTTTCTTGTATGATCCGCAACGGCTCAACAAACCAGGCTACATTGTTGCATGCCCCGAAAGTTACCATGAGTTTGAGGAGCCGGGGACTGTAATCCCCTACGATGTGGAAGGAACAGATCGGGGCAATCGCTATAAGGTGGCAATCCGGCCTCTAGACGTTAACACAAATGTTGGGCGAGATAAACGGCGCGGATTGACTCTCCTCCCCGCACACAGACAGAGAAGCTTCTTTCCGCATACGACGAAGATGCCACGCTCACCTTTGATGCACTGCAACGCCACCCGAACTGTAACGGGCGCTTGGGGGCAACTGGAATGTGCCTAGGTGGCCACTTGGCCTTTCGCGCCGCATTCGATAAGCGAGTTGCAGCAGCTGTCTGTTATTTTGCTACAGACATTCACTCGAGATCTCTAGGGAAGGGAAAGAACTCAGACTCACTGGACCGCTGTGGGGAAATTACTGGGGAACTTGTCATGATATGGGGTTCGTATGACGTGATGCAATTGTGTAGGTTGCCATCAACCGAACCATTCCTCCTCTCTAGGCAAGAAGGACACCCACATTCCCACCCCCGGCCGCCAACAAATTTACCAAAGCCTGACTGATTCAAACGTTGTCTTCTCCTGGGCCGAGTTCCAAGATGCGCAGCACGCGTTCATTCGCGACGAGCTTAGCAAAGGACGATATGACCCCGCAATCGCCAAATCTTGTTTTGAAATACTGCTTGAGGTCTTTCACCGATGCTTATATGTGGACTGGGGGGCCGCGAGCGGCGACGAAGGGAACATTGAACATGTTTGTTAGGAGCACTCATGCAAGTTGCTGCTCGTATTCACGCGGACGAATTTAAATACGTAAAATATGAGTCTCGTCCCCTTATGCAAAATATCATTGCGGCTGGATGGGAACCAGCTCCCTGCCTGCAAGGGCGGAGCGAAATAAACCAACGACAAGTGGGAACTTCGCTGGTATCCACAGGGATGACGCAGGACTGGATACGAAGGCAGAGCGAGTATGCGATTGAGCGATAGCAGATGTCAAAATGTCGTTGCAATGTTGCACAGACGGTGATGTCTCATTTGCGGAACCGCACATTAAATTGTGAACGAACCAGGAGCAAAAATACTCATAAACACCAGCAAATTGACGTCACCAGTGACCACTCGTCGCTCCAATACCGCCGCCTTTGTCATATAGACCATTGCAATCCACGTCCATGCCCTCCTCAATCTTGTTCCCGAAACGCAGCTACTTCCTCAAGAAATACGCGTCTGGGGGTTCAACTCCCTTATTCTGGAGTAATATCCGTCCATGGTGGTGAATACCAAAACCGTGTCTGGTAGAGAACGCGGTGGCTTCACTATTTGAAGTTTGAACGTGGAAGCAGATGTACGCCAGGGACGAGTCCGCTCGGCAGTGAGATTCCGTGTACTTCAGGAGTATGGAACCTGAGATATGTGAAATACAGATACTGTTCATGTGAACGCACGGTACATGAGGGAAAGAACTCCAATCTCAACCCGACATCTCTTCCTCGGTCTTTTTCGACGGCGGAGGTGATGTAGTGTCTGCTCGGGGTGGCGAAAGCGCGGAAGTACGGTTCTTAAAAAGTTGAAGCGCGCTGGGCCTGCGCTGGCTGGGGAGAGGCGGCACCTGCGGGTGGTACTCACATTGACGGGGTAAGTACATTGCATTGGTGAGCATTCAGAAAGTTGGGAACTTGGCGCGATGGCTTTGGGCTTCGGTGGCTGATCGAGGATTGACCAATGAATCGTCTACACGATATGCAGCCACACAAGCCAAACCGAATTGATGAATTGATGAAGCGCTCAAACGATTGCAGTTCCTTGAGCCTCCTTCTTCCCCGGCGATTGACCTCAACGTCCTTATCGACAATGCCACGGGCACAGTCTTGCCTACTTTGGGCTAGTCTTTTGGCACTTCTTTTGTTTTTGACATCTGCCTCCGCCTCGGTTCTCGGCATTGACTATGGAACAGACTGGTTCAAAGTTTCCATCGTCAAGCCTGGCGTACCAAATGAAATAGTGTTGAACAGGGAATCAAAACGCAAGACCACCTCCGTGGTGCTTATTAGAGAAGGCGTTAGACATTTTGGTTCTGATGCGGTCGCGTTGGTATGCGATATGATGGTCTCATGCGAATTGTGCTTGATCTGCCGCTTCTAACACACCATGCAGGGGACTCGGTTCCCTCACGACACGTATCCTTCACTGAAAAATCTGCTGGGGAAGTTGTATGATGATCCTCATGCTGCTGAATATCGAGCTACGTTTCAAAATACAATGGTGAAGGACCCGAAACGCGGCACAATCGCGTTTCGCCACGACGAGAACACGATGTACACGGTTGAAGAACTGGTGGCGTTCCAGCTGGCACACGCGAAGCAACAGGCCACCGTTTATGGAGAGGGGGAGGCTGTGACCGGGGCTGTGATAACCGTACGATCTGTCAATGGTTGAAGCTACGGCCTACCTGAAGCTCAAGCACCGTTTGTCTCAAATAGGTGCCACCATATTGGAATCAGTTCGAAAGGAAAGCCCTGCTGGATGCTGCCGATTTGGCGGGCCTCCGCATATTTCAGTTGATGAACGATGAGACCGCCGGTATGTAAACGATTGGAGACCAGTCCGCATTCCTTTCGATTGCTCACTGCAGCTATCAGTTGCTCTCAACTACGCTATGAGTCGCACGTTTCCGAAGCCGGAACATCATGTGTTCTACGACATGGGGGCGGGGAGCACTGTTGCTTCCTTGGTAAAATTCGAGACAAAGACAATGAAGGAAGGGCGGTTGAACAAAACTATGACGCAGTTGGAGGTCAAAGCTGTTGGATATGATGCTACCCTCGGTGGACAGTCTGTGGACCTCAAAATCCAGCAACTGCTTGCACAAAACTTTATGCAAGAGACAGGGAAGAAGTTAGGGGTGGACATCTTCAGCGATGCCAGGGCGATGGCAAAGCTACTCAAAGAGGCCAACCGAGTAAAGCAAATTTTGAGTGCGAACCAGGAGACGTTTGCTTCGGTAGGTAGTAGGTTTGTTGTCCACATAAAGAGTTTCATGCGGATCGTTAACTTCTCGCAGGTGGAAGGATTGCTGCCTGAAGTTGATTTTAAGATGAAACTTACCCGTTCGATGCTGGAAGAGATCAGCAAGGATGTGATTGACCGGGTACCCGGCCCAGTCAGTGACATTTTGAAGTCTGCAAATCTTCGTGAGGTATCGTGCTCCATTGATCCGGCATTGCATTTCATTCCATTATTAAACAGTCGCTCCTGATAGGATGAGATCGACTCAATCGTTTTGGTTGGAGGTGGCGTTCGCGTTCCAGCTGTTCAAACCAAGCTCAGAGAACTTGTCGGCGAGTACGTACTGTATTGAATTTGTCTTGCATGTTGGTTCATCTGACAATCTTAAAGGGATAAGATTGCTCAGAATGTAAATGGTGATGAAGCAGCCGTCTTGGGGGCAGGCTGGGAAGCTGCCAAGATCAGCAAGCAGTTCAGAATTGGGAAGGATATCCGAATCAAAGACATCAACGAGCACCCAGTGGAGTTTGTGTACGATGCCGAGCCAAGTGGTACGATATGCGAGCTGCTGGCATGTTGTGCATCGATCTTACTCTGCGTTTAGGCAGCTCTAAGACGAGGACATTCCGCACTACGTTGTTAACTCAACAGACAGCCCTCGGTGCAAAAAAGCTAGTTAATTTCAAGCGGACAACGGATTTTGCGTTCGATCTCGCATATAAGTGAGTGCTTGCTGCGATGGGTTCATATAAATTCATTTCATGCTCAATTTCTGCTCTCAGAGAGGGTAACAAGGCGACCATCGTTCACACCACAGTTTCGGGACTGGCAAAAGCGTTCGAAACCTATCCAAATGCTACTGACTCAAAGGTGAAAGTTACGATTGACCTCGACGAATCCGGTTTGATTTCGGTGGGTGAAGGCTATGCCGTGTTTGAAATAACGCGCCAGGAGAAGCCCTCCCTCAAGGGTAGGTGGTGTTGCGTACGTTCAAGTTGCCACACAGCGACTAACCTTTTAACACAGACACAGTTTTGAATTTCTTTGGGGCGGGGAAAAAGGAGGGAGATGTTGAGAAAGAGGTGAGATATTGCGCTGATATCATGCGGCGGTCATAACTGACGGGTGTGTTTACAGGAGCAAACCGCTGGCGCTGAAGCAGATTCCAAAGAGGGTGAAAGCAATTCGGTAATCGTTGCCAAGAATTGGCGTCCTTTAATTCACAAGTCGCACTAAACAGGAATTGTCTGGAATAGACTCAAACAGTATCCAACAACACACAAGGAGTTGCCCCAGCGAACAGTACGGCAGGAGTCAAGAAAGTGACGGAGAAGGTCAACCTTAATATGAATGTACAATGGCGGACGGTCGTCCCTCTTGATGAAGAAACAAAGCTCCAAATGAAGAAGCGGTAAATCTAGTTGAAGGCGTATTTATCACTGTGTCAGAATGTGTAAGGCTAACAGGGACGTCGATCGTCAGGATTGGTGATATGGATGCTGAAGACCAGCAACGCCGCTTGCGCGAAGAGGCTCTGAATACCCTGGAGGGTTTCGTCTACCGGACCAAAGAGTTCCTGTATGATGAGGAGGTTGAAAAGGTCAGCTTGGAGGATGAGCGCGTCAAACTGAAAGAACAACTGGACGAGGCGGGTGATTGGCTTTATGATGAAGGTGCGAACGCGAATGTGGAGGACCTCAATCAGCGTCTCGATAAATTGCATAGTCTATACACCCCCATCTTGAAACGCCGCGATGAGATGAGGGAACGACCCCCTGCTATTGCCGCGCTCCGAACAGTCTTGGCGGAAGCCAAGAAGGTTTTGAGACAGGCTCGCTACAACGTCACCGCAGACGTGGCTCCTGGGGAGAAACCTATCTACTCGGAAAATGAGCTTAGCGCCGTCGAAAGCAGCCTGAACACTACCGAAAAATGGTTGCAGGAGAAGCTCGCTGCACAGGACAAGCTGGAACTCCACAGTGAGCCGGCGGTCCTCGTCCACGAAATCAACACAAAGGCCCGTGCAGCCGAAATTGAAGCGACAATGCTGACTATGAAATACCAAAGAAGGATGTTGGAAAGAAAGAAGAGGGCTGCGTCTGCTGCCAAACAGTCAAAGACGGAGAGCGCAGGCGATTCAACCGTTTCGGCCAGTCAGATGACGGCCACGGAAACCCCCTCAGAAGGCGAGCATGAAAAGCGGACGGGTGACGGGGTACCGCCAGTTGTGGAAACGGAGAGTGCGGGAAAAGGGGGAGAGGACGGGAAGGTGGAACGGGATGAATTGTAGATATCAATCGACCATACATTACAACTGTTGCGGCGTTTGATTTCTTTGTTATATTTCAACATGTTTATGCTATTTCTTCACATCCTGAAGCTTCTCCGCCCATACCGCCCAGGGGTCCTTCCCTGGTTGAGCGACCGCTGGGTAATGAAGTGTACTTGGCTGCCATCTCCGCAAGTGAGGAACCTTTGTCCACTTTGGCACCCAATGGATGGGTTTGAAGCCATTCCTATAACGCTTCGACGGAACGTAGTATCTTTGGAAATCGGTCAGCTCGTGTTCTTTGGGCGCCCTTCGTGCAAGTTCCTGGTTGAAAACACTGCTTGAGCTTTACATTATGTTTTTCAAAATAGGATTGGTTCCTTACCAGTTGTCGAAATTTCACACCCGACTGCACCAGCGTATCTACCACGTCATCAACGCCCCGTAATCTTTTGATGTGTCGACGTTTTTGTGTTGGGCTCAGAGTCCACCTCTTTTTGGTCGGTCTTGTTGTGCGGGGGCATCAGTCACCGAGGCATGTGTCACCGAAAGCAAACGAATTCTCCTGGCGAATGGGTTACATTATACCTTACGAGACCTCCGAGAGCGACCAAAGTTGACCGAAAAGCTCCAAATGCGCCAAACATGCCTTGCCGATTTTGATCCCCGAGTTTTTGCTTGGAGCTGGAGAGGATTCTATTTTGGTGGCCGGTCACGTGGCATCTCGGCTTACCTACCGAACCAATGTCCGATGGTTCGGCCAAAGCTGGCATCCTCTCGATCCTCCAAAAAATGAGTTTGTGGGTGGACAAACATCGGCCCAAGAGTCTTGACAAGCTCGACTACCATAAGGGACTGACGCTGCAATTGAAACGTTTGGTGGGTCTTTTCTTAATTTGAATTCGACAAGCGCATCAAACACTCATTTGCGTGATGTGCAGGCGGCAAGCGGAGACTTCCCACACCTCCTGGTATACGGCCCTTCAGGTGCTGGTAAAAAAACGCGCATTGTAACTGTCCTTCGTGAACTTTATGGCCCGGGAGTGGAAAAGGTGCGTCGCTCTGGTGTGAAGCCACCTGCTCCGTCGTTGCCACAAGATCCTGCCAGGCAATGCTGATGCCACTTGACGCGGATAGTTGAAAATAGACTTAAGGCAATTCGTGACGCCCTCGAATAGAAAAATCGAAATCAACATCGTGTCAAGCAATTATCATTTGGAACTGACTCCAAGGTACGACCTTTGCTTTAATCGGCCCATGCCCTCCAAGGCCTCAATCTGCCATGTCGGTTCGCAGCGATGTGGGAATGTATGATCGACTAGTCATACAAGACCTCATCAAGGAAGTTGCGCAGACGCAACAAGTGGACGCCAGTGCCAAACGCCACTTCAAAGGTGCGGTGTCGCTTGGAGTTAATGGTCCATTTTAGAGCACTTGAATAACCCTTGGTCTCAGTGGTTGTCTTCAATGAGGCTGATTCATTGTCGAGAGATGCGCAATCGGCCCTTCGCCGGACCATGGAAAAATACATGGGGAACCTGCGCGTCATCCTTTGCTGCCAATCCACATCAAAAATCATTGCGCCCATTCGTAGCCGTTGCTTGCTTGTTCGGGTTGCAGCACCGGAGGTTGAAGAGGTGGGTGTCGTCATTCAATGCGTTTGCACAGACATGTTGTTTGGAGGGCGCCATATTAAGTTGTTCAATAGATATGCGGAGTGCTGAAGAAAGTTGCCCAAAAGGAGGGATTACACCTTCCAGAAGTCTTTGCCAAGCGCGTAGCAGACCAAGCTAAAGGGAATATGCGAAAGGCAATATTAATGCTGGAGGCTGCTAGAGTTCAGCAGTGAGTGGATTGCAAATGACAACTCAGTCCAAAAGGGGCGAATCGACCAACTTTGTGATGTAGGTATCCGTTTTCCGATAAGCAAGAAATCATACCCACAGACTGGGAGGCCTTCATTCGTGACGTTGCAATTTCGATCATGTCCGAACAAACACCGAATAGGTGCGCTTCGCTCAAGAATCGTTGAATTTGGCTCGATACCTAACACTATACCGTGGATTAGGCTCTGCACTGTAAGGGGGAAACTGTACGAGCTGCTCACCCATTGCATACCCCCAGACGTAATTCTCAAGACACTGGCATTTGAACTGCTACGTAATCTAGACAGCGAGCTAAAGAATCAGCTTATTGAGTGCGCGGCTGAATATGTAGGGGCATGGTTCCCCCCATCATTGGCACATCCGTCTGTTCATTAATCTTGTCCATTGAAATAGGAGCACCGCCTCCGCATGGGTACCAAGGCCATCTTCCATTTGGAGGCATTCGTGGCGAGATTCATGAGCATGTATAGATTGTATTTGGTCGACCTTGAGCAAATGTAAATAAGGAATATACAGGTTTTTGGGGTGTGGCTTGTGGATCCCCACAACGTAGACACTATGCTTGAAGCCTCTTTTCATGCCTAAAAAGGGGAAACGGAACACATTCGAAGTTTTTGATGTTCGTGATCTCATTCGCTAAAGCGAAGTTCCATGATGTCGGAAGGCGCCTCACAAGATGAAGCGACTGCTCCACGATGCAGTTTACTGGCCAATGTCCACAGACTAGAAAAATTTGTCTTTGGGATGTATTGGTTTGATAAACATTCGGTTAGTTGGAAAATAACATTCTAATGCAATCCCAATTTTCAAAAAGTGCGCAGTTTGGATACCTCCTACCGCACGTCAGTCTAGTCTAGATCCGCCTTTTATAAGGACGGGAAACATAACCCATGGGCTGTCGCACGAGCAGCAAAATCTACTTTCCCTCTGAACTGGTTTACGAAAGAAAGGCGAATGAATTCTTTTCATTGGAACAACAGATACTGATACCGAAAGTGTTTTGGATACCGTTATGGTAACCCGGCAACGCCGCCAAGCCACACTCAGGTCGCTCTAGATAATCTGCACCATCCACCTTCCTTCCTTCTCCCCTCGCCCACATCCACTTTCACCCAAAGACAAAGGTGTGTATCCATCCATCCGTTGGCATCCCTATCCCATCCATCCGTCCATCCATCCAGCTAGCCATCCCCACCTTGTCGCGTTTTCGCGCCCATGGGGTGGGGTAGGGCGGTGAATGGCGGAAGTGTCCCCTGTGTCTTGACGCATCAGCGATGTGCTTTTTCTCACCGTTTCTCTCATTCTCACAGCAATGCGTGACAAGTGGCGCAAGGTCATTATCGTTGAGCTTGTGGTGGCAATATATTATGTTCCCAATCAGGGTGCTTTCGTTTCGCTGGGGTATTAACCTTCGTTTTTCCCCTTTGCAGAAGAGACAACGTCGTTTGAAGAGGAAGAGGAGGAAGATGAGGGCTCGCTCTAAATAAGGTGGGCTCGAATTCGTCGCACATCCTATCTTTCGTTGCTGGAAGTGAAGCTGACTATCGACGTGGTTGCAGCGACTGTCCATGGCTCCTTCTCGCCCTCAACATTGTAGCGAATGGCAAGGAGATATGGCAAGGAGATAAATTCCATTGGTTTCAGGCTGCTTTTTTGAGTCTTTCTCGTGTATGTCTGAGACGAGAAAAGCTTCGACCGCATTTTAATGAAGTACCCTGAATCATATGGTTTATTGCCCCACCCAAAACTTTGCGTTGGTTTTCATGCTACTTTTTTGGGTCTTTTTCCGCTCTTCAAGTGTATGTCTGAGACGGGAGAAACTTCGACCGCACTCTGCGGAGCGCACGGGTTTATTGGCCGACCTCAAACTTTCTGTGGTCAGGACTCTCAAATTTCCCTGAACTGTTTGATTGATGCTTGCGTGGAGGATCGCATCGCATGTTGGTTTCGTTGTCGCTGTTCTTGTGATCTATACGAGAGCAGTGCTGGCCTTTTGTTGCAAAGGCGACTTACAGTGGGACGATGCTTTGATTTGGGCACTTTTTACATGTGTGTTTCGCAAGGAGTAAATCCACAATCTAACGGTATCACCCCGCCAGTCCCCCGATCTCCCGGGCCATACGTTCCCTTGCAGATCGCTCCATGCGTTTGACTTGCTCCTCCAATTTCTTTACTTGCACTATTATGCCGTAACTGTGAATGCAAATGTTTCAATAATTGGCGGTGCAGTGAAAATGCGGTTGCCACTCACATTTCCTTCAAGGCTCCTTTGATGCGCTCCGTCTGATTTGTTCCCAACTCTTGAATTTCGCAAAACGCTGGTCCCTTCGCATCAAGCTTCAACTTTTTGAATTGCAACTCAGTCTTGAGGACGTCCTTCTCCTTTTCGTACTGGAATAAAACGCCACAAATCATTGGCTGGACGCCCAATAAAACCCAATAGAGCTTGGGACGAGCGTATTTACCTGGGACACCCTGGGTTTCAATTTCTCCCGGTGTTTGGTTTTTAACTCATCTACCCAGTTCATGTATTTCCTTTCCTCATCACTCAGCTGAGGTTGCATATGGTCGACGAGTACTTGGAGTATTAAATCTGTCTTCCGACTCAGATATGGTTGGTATTTGGCGATGCGATTACAGCGGGCTTCACTAGTATGCATGCGTGCGATGAGCTTGGCGAGCTTCTGTGATGCCGCGGTGCTAGCTGTCGACTGTGCTTTGAGTTCCAAGCACTGCAGCTCAAACCTGACCAAATATCAGCCGTTGCTCGCGGCGATTGAACAGCAGACTAGTCACCCACCGCTCCTGAAGTTGAGTTCCAGCATTGTACAGCATTTTTAGGTCGGCCCTCATTCGTTCAACTTGGGCCTCAAAAAAGGCGACAGTCTCGTCGGTAATGAACGACGGATATGTCTGCGCTGCATCTCCAGGAGGAAGCTTGACCATCGGCTGCCTTGAACGGTTCGTCAAGGCTTCCGGAACTCCGTATGGTGGGGGTCGTAGAACCTGGGTGTACAGAGAGATCGGCCCGGTGCCAGTCGCGGGCGTTTCGCTATTGGCGTTTATCCTTTTGACGTTGGGTTTGTCTAATGCTCGAAGAGAAAGGAGTTCCCCATGTGCTTGATGCGTTGACGCCCAAAGCAAGTATCCGTAACCTAAATAGACATCATTTACTACACCAAATCCGATGATGGATGTGGCGTCCCTTTGCACATGGAAAGTGAGCGCCAGTGCTTGAAAAATACGGTTTTTGTCAAAGTGCATTGTACCTTGTATCAAGCGGTCTTGTGTTGACAAGCCAGGTGACGCTGCCAGCATACCGAGTACCACCTCCTTCGAGAGAATCTCCCCAGGGCGCCAGATTCACATAATGAATGCCCGCGGCATGACAGCAGAAAAAGCTGTCTGTGTACTTCCGGTCTTGAACGAGAGACATGCTGCTGCTTTTCTTAGAAGTATTTCCAATGGAAAAGTCAAGATGCTCGTGGAGGGCAAGTTTCGGAAGGGTTTCCGGAGCCTAACAGAACACAACCCAGTACGACGCGGATTAAACAAGGCCAAAGCACACCCGACATCATGAATCTTGCCTACCGTATCGCTCAACTTCCAGCCCGGCTCCGCGGCATCCAATTCTGTGCATACATAGACCATGCCCGAATCAAAACTCAGTGCTAGCACATTGAGTGATTTTACGTTCAGTGAAATTATATCGCAACCAATTCCGTAACCACTTTCTGGAATCGGTGTTGGTTCAATCGAATACGGTCCCCGTCTCTCTGCAGTTAACTTGGCTCCCACGCGCGGCCGTCCAACTGGAAACACGGCATCCGGCAAAGCACGGAGGTATCGTTCCTGATCCAGATCTTCTAGTAGCTCCTCAACCCAACGCTTCCGCCAGTACTGTTGTCTCTCAGAATAAGAGGGCGCTTTGTCCGGATGATCGCCCACCCCGTGAACACTGGTCCTCAAGTCTTCCAATTGCGACTTAGTAAATATACTGAATATGGGAACTTCATCAATCATTTGATGTCCACCGTATTATTTGACATATACGGTCTGCTGACTGACCAACTGACCTCTGCAATGGCATCACGGGGCATATGGAATAGAGATCTCCGCTTTTCGTCAATCCATAGACCGCGAGAGGATCCCATCCACCAATCGTTCCACCCCCGAAGCAGAAAGATACGAGCTCACTTTCATCCCTGTCCGCAGCATACAATCCCGCCCCCATAACTCCAGGACCATCGCGCTCGTCTTCTTCCAAAGATGGGTCAAGAAAGTGGAATGATTGTTCGGGTTCTTCAATTTCAAGGTTTACATTGTACATTCTATGAGGGATAATGCATTTTGTAAGTCGTTCATAAAAGAGAGTTTTGGATTGTTCGGAACATGTTCATGTACCTAAGAAAGCCATCGGATGAAAGCACTAATAAGTGGGATTGCGCTTCACTCAATGGGTGCCAGAGGACTTTGGCTACGGTCTTAGAATGGTCTGTGGCATAACACATGGTTCCTATGTTCAGAATTCTGCAATATCAAATCAGTCAGCATCTATTAGAACGCGATGGTTGGCCGGTGGACTGCACCGCACCTGCAAGGGATAACGTCCGACTTGGAATATGTTTTGAAAGAGATTGGAAGCAGCAGAACAGATACCGCATGGTCCCCCATTAGAGCTAGCATTTTGCCAGTACCATTGAACTCCATTTTCCGCACGTGGAAATTAATCCTTGAAATGTCCACTTCCTACAAATAAATAAATATTCAATGGATTGAGGATTTCTCCAAATCAGTTTCTTGCATGATGTCACCGATATACCTTGTATTCGACTTGACCAATAGAAGTCTCGATATCCTCCGTGCCATTTGTGCTGATGGCCTTCTTCCAATCCCTAACATTGATGGTCCGCAATATCGGCCCCCCCGGAGAATTTATGCACACGAATAGGTCCCCGTCGCGCAGACCCATGAGCTGGTAAGGAGATGATACGTTCCGAATGCTAAAACTTGGCAGTTCAATTTCTGCGCCGAGATCTGTGCCAGAAACATCTAAGGAATGCCCGCTGGGATGTTCGGGGGCAATGATGGAAATGTCGGGAAGTGTGGCATCAACTTCCGACCCGCCTTCTTCAGTAGACTGCTCATTGGGCGGGGAGAACATCGGGTGATGGCTAAGTGCCCAGAGCCAGAGCTGGCCTGGGTCAACAACGTCCGAGAGGCGGTTCGCTGCAAAAAGAAACGTGAGGTTATGATAAACCTTTGGTGAGAGGATATTCTACGTGAGCCGTACCCATTAATATGTTGGAGGGAGCTGGACGAGTTACAAAGGTGATGGAAGTGGGTTTCGGTTAGACTGTTCGGACATGCTGGGCTAGGTACTACGCCACACCACTCCAACGCGTCCGGTCCGCGCTTTTAAGCAACAAAGCATTTATATTTGTGTTCATTCAGTATCCATATGCCGCGTTCAAATCTGCAACGTCCGAGTCGGCAGCTCCCGGTGCAATCCAATCCACCACAGCCTTTCGACAAGTAGACGATTAGGGTCCTCCAGGGAAGTTGCTTCCGTGACAGATACACTTACCTCACTCTCCACCTGCAAATGCTCCTCCGCTTGCTCAGCCGTCAGCACGCCAGCAAC
The DNA here is from genome assembly GCA_027604605.1 of Borealophlyctis nickersoniae. Taxonomy (NCBI): domain Eukaryota; kingdom Fungi; phylum Chytridiomycota; class Chytridiomycetes; order Rhizophlyctidales; family Borealophlyctidaceae; genus Borealophlyctis; species Borealophlyctis nickersoniae. Next base: position 51,756 of record JADGKA010000018.1, on the reverse strand, counting down.
CCGTCGTCTCTTGGATGTTGGATCCACCTTTGAAACGACAGAACTATCACCACCGACCCTGGCAACAGCGCCCGGTAACTTTCGTTTTGCAGCAGGGTTGGAGAGTGGTTCTGGTACTGCTCTCGCTGAATCTTGTTCGCCGTTTTGGGTCTTCGCATCAAATAACACCGCGTGATCGACTCCGACGGGGCTTGTGGGCAACGAAGACACACTTTCTGAGGGGCCACTCTGACATTTTACCGTCGGTTCCTAAGCAGCGGATCGGTATGATGTCCTAACATAAGCATGCTATTTGCACCTACCCCTCGATCTAAGACGTTTGCCATTGGCAACGACATCGCCATCCCAGTCGGCTGTACCATTTTGAGGAGACGATCCGTTCTCGCCAATGCCTGAAAACATATATAATGTAAAAAAACCGATGCATCGAAAAGTGAAGGCTATCTGTTGCTACCTTCTCCAAAGGAGGCAAACGTCTTCGTATCGCGTCTATGTCTCCAGCTTGTATGGATGATTGGACTTTTGACATAAACTGGTCTAGTTCATCTTCCCCGGTACTCCCATCAGCGGAGGCTGCAAAGGGAATTTACTAATGACGCTTGAAGACCGGGGTATGGCGGAAAAAAAAGTCACCTGCAACAGCTTCCGCTTGGCGCAACTCCTGATGGACATCCTCGATCTGCAGTGAAATATCATTTTTCTTCCGCATAAGCGACTCATACGTTTCGGGCTTTTGATCGGCCGCGCCTTTCTTCGGTTTTCGGCTATCTGTGGAAGCTAAGGAGAGGCTCTCGTAATTGGGGCCACCAACAGCAAACTTACTTCTGTCCGTTCGATCATAAAACGAGTCGCCATCATCGTCGTCTTCTCCTAACAGCTTCCGAAGTCTTTCTTTCTCTGATTGTACGCCATTTCAGAACTAAATCTTCGTCATCGTACAGCCAAACCTTGGGACACACCTGCCTTACGAACTTCGGAGCCAGAAGTCCGAAGCAACCCCTTCCGATCAAGCTTAAGACAAGCATCCAATGCCGCTTCGTTCTCCGCCACCTTTTTTCTCGTCGATCTCCCGATGCCGGATAAAGTTCCAATTCCAATTTCAATTGGCAAATCCACACGGGCGACATATCCGCGATTTCGTCCGTGCCCTTCTTCCTCTACGTGAAAGTGCAATTCAGCGCCGCGCTGCTCCAACCAGACTCGAAGTGCCTTCTTCGGATCAGCGTGATAATAGGCATTATCATCCAGTGGACCACCATCATCAGGCATCGTCGAGGCGTCGTACTCATCGTCTTCTGCTGCGTCTTCGTTAAAACCCCTGACATCAAATTAGATCCATTGACTCCAAAAGTAAAAGAATACATATGCAAGGCCGTCCCACCATGTGACCTCATGGTCTTGTTCGAGATCTCGTCGCTTGGTCGAAACAGGCTCGGTCTGCACATCTTCTTCTTGCGGCCCTTGGAATATGTAGAGCCTGGTGCTTTGCCCAAACCGTATCATGTCGCCCACATGAATTCGGTGGTGAATTCGCTTGGGAATCTGCACTTTGTTTACGAAGGTCCCATGTGTTGATCCCAGGTCATAAATATACGAACTACCTGTGGGCCGTGGTTAAAATCACGCATGAAATTGGTGTGGTCCGGAAAATTTCTGTGATAATCACCATCGCCCTTGAACTGAACAACCGCATGATACCGCGAAATGGTCTGCAAAGCGAACGCCTTCCGCGTCAGGTTTGAGTCAGCTAACGCCAAGGAATCAGGCCATACTCACAGTATGTTCTAATTCAATGTCACAAACAGGGAGTCTTCCAACTATGAGGAAAGCTCGCCTTATGGCTGCAGTGGTGTGGACTATTACACCATTTTTCAACACCTGCAAAGCAGAAAAGTCAGACATTGCATATAGGTTCCATGGCAGTCTTTCCTTGCCTCAAAATGAAAATCCTCCTTGGGCTCTGCGGACCATTCAGGTGGTTCGTAGGGTACTGGTGGTGGCGTTTGCGGCCGGTGTGTCCCATTCGTTGCTGCCTGTTCCACTCTTTTGGCCAAACCAGAAGGATCCTCGGGCGGAGTTGCGACCTTCAATCTCGAAGCAGGAAGGACCGGAACTGCAAAACCGTCATCTCGTGCGGCGTTTTGTATTGACGGGGACGTCCCTTGTGTGTCTTGGGATAATGCTATTGCACTGGACTTCGTTTCGTCCGGGCGCTCGGCCATTGCGACAAACTGGCATGGCTGGTGTCTGGTTCTGTCAATTTATCGCCGGCTGACATAAGCACAAGCCACTGTGAACTTGTGTGTACAGCAGTCTTGCCCGTTCACCTGGTTCTGGAGCTGCTCCGCTTCGACCTTATCAAGACGACGGAATCTTCCTGCAATGTCATCAACGGAACCCACCGGCACGCCAGACGTTGCAGGGACACGGACACCGCCTCGTAATCGTGAGTAGAGAGTCAAAGGCCCTCTGAATCCTTCTGTTCACCTTGTTGGAAACCCCCATGTTACGTCTTGCAGCTAAGAATCGGACTTGTCGCAATGTCATCATTCACGGATATTGCAAGTGTAGGCGTCTCAACTAAGCAAGCTGCGGGAGTCCAAACAATTTTTTTCGCAAACTGATCTGACACTGTCGTAAATTTTCGGATACACCAGACGAGGGTCGGGGATGCGAGTTCAATCACGACGTCGTGAGTGTTGGAAATGCTTTGGTGGGGTCTCAACGAAGCAAGCGCGAGAAGGGACGGAACGGAAGATATTTGCGTGGACTGAGGTCAAAGCGAGGGGTTAAGTCATGGAGAATTAGGGGCATGCGTTGCGGACATCAATAGATGCGAATTATGTGATGATATAGCTCGTTCATCAGTGTTTTCCATGCCACAGACCAAAGCATCAGCACCTTCTCAGACTGGAAGTCCAGAGATGTATGTCTGTAACGGTTATTTCTCGGTTTAAGATGAGAGTTCCTGCTGACTGTATGACGCTCATCACACATTCAGGCACAAAACAAAATTGCGGGTGGACTCTCCCATTTTCACTCCTACAAAGACACTAACGTCCGAAAGCGTGCATGTGCCACCATTTGTGCCAAAGGCATCCAGTGGTAGGTGGGAAGTGACTCGTGCGGGGAATGGATGCCGCTAATGTTGCCACCAATAGAGGATGGGACAACTCCGTTTACACTGCAACCGGCCTCAACGTACGATCAGCACATTGTGGGAGAAGCGTATGTCTATAGATTTCTCTGCCCACAACATTGGATGCGTCACCGTCTTACGACATTCTTGGTGTCAGCGTTCAGCAATCGTATGACGCTTCCGCCTATAACTACTATGCCAGTGGCTCCAGTGGCGATTCGTACATCGGTCAGTCTCAACAGACTTCGTTGTCGGATTTGGCAAACGTCAGTGTGTCTATGAATCGGTTGAGCCTTGGTGTTTCTGTGCCTATCAGTGAATCTGGGGTAAATTTGGTGCGCTGGACAAATGTCCTTCTGTTGGCTGACAGCTTCAGCTGTGCTCCATAGGTTCCCCATACTCAGAATCCATATCAGTATCAGAACTCACAAATGGACCAGTTTTACCTTCATCAACAGCAGCTCGGTTTGGTTGCACCGCAGCAGCCGGTGAGATTCCGCCCGTTGTGCATCCTGAGGAAAGCTACTAACGCATTAGCGCTTGCTCAGCTTCAATATCATCTTTATACATCACCGCTTCCCCACGTGTCCAATTTACATCCCCATCAGAAAACGATCCACGCATTTTTTATGTCCGACAAGCTTCGCGAAGAGTTACAGCGGAAGAGCGAGGCTGTACAGCAGGTTTTGGATCCCATGTGTAAGTGCAAACTCGGGCAGGACGGATCACTGTTATTCGCTTGCTTACACTTGCGGCCCTAGCGCCAGAGTTTCAGCGTCTGCCGGCCGAGTTGCATGTTTACCATACATTTTTCCCGCTTGACGACCAACAGGAGAAGAGCACGAAAGTATTTGGATATCCTAACTGGGTCTACAAAGCATTCAGTTCGTTGGACGGGAAGGCGTATTGCTTGCGGAGGCTTGAAGGTGGGTATATCTGAACCCTACTTTCCGCAATAACGACATCTCATAGATTGTTCAGGATTTCGCCTTAACAATGAGGCGGCCATAACCAGCATTGAAGGGTGGCGGCGAATACGGCACGCAAATGTGGTTTCAGTGCGGGAGGCGTTTACAACGAAGGCGTTTGGAGATCATTGTACGGTATTTCGCGTTTTTGTTTCCTTTTTTGTGCGTGCACAATTGATTGGCTGATAACGTGGGCCGCTTGTAGCATTGGTGTTTGTCTACGATTATCACCCCCTGTCTACCACATTACTCGCAAAGCATTTTCCGCCCCCGATGCACACCGCACCAAGTGTGCCAGAAAAAAATCTCTGGACTTACATTACCCAGCTGGCGTCGGCACTCAAAAGTATCCATTCCGCCGGACTTGCTGCGCGGGTCGTTGAACCAAGCAAAATTTTAGTCACGGGAAAGAACAGGTGCATGTTGGTTGTGATGAAATTCTGTGTGTAATTCTTCTCATATTTTGCTGGTTCAGAATACGGCTGAACTGTTGTGGAATTTTTGACATGATCACGTACGACGGTGGAAAGAACACAGCTCATTTTCAGGTGGCATCCTCTACTTACTTGCGCGCACCATCCGAAGTTATGCTCATTCCATCACATCACAGCAAGAAGATCTCCTGCATTTTGGTCAATTGATAGTGGCTCTTGCATGTGGCTCTCTAGGCGCCGTTCATAATTTGCCCAAGTCAATTGACTACATTGTTCGGCACTACTCGGTTGACCTGAAAAATGTTATGCTGTATCTACTCACCAAACCTAGCCATTACAAAACTATCGATGACGTGATTACGATGATTGGCCCCAGGATATTGCATGAAATTAACAGTGCCCATCAGTAAGTTGCTGCTGGATGGCTCGATGGCTCTCTCATTACTCTGCAACTCCTAATATTCCATGTACGACAGTTATAACGACATGTTGGAGATGGAATTGGGGCGGGAGCTTGAGAATGGACGACTATTCCGGCTGGTCTCTAAGTTAGGGTTCATCAACGAGCGTCCTGAGTAAGTGGACGGATTGGTGCGTGCGTTGAAGCCACCGTCACCGTCCAGTCCGTAACATTGATCCAAATGCTAGGTTCGAAATGGATCCCACGTGGTCCGAAACTGGAGATCGATACCTTCTCAAACTATTCCGTGATTACGTGTTTCATCAGGTTGACGAAATGGGGGCTCCCATTGTTGACATGGCGCACGTCGTACAATGCTTGAACAAGGTGAATGGGTGACTTTTAGCGACCCGCGTGAGGTCCGTAATGCTCAATTACTGTGTTTTAGTTGGACGCTGGCGTGGATGAAAAAATCATGCTCATGTCCCGAGATGAACAGTCTTGCCTGATCGTTAGCTATAAAGAACTCAAAAATTGCATAGATAACACTTTTCGTGAGCTGCTGAAACGTCGTTGACTTGATCCGAACTTTCTTTGGGTCTCCGAATGGGAGAAGGGAAATCGTGATTTGCGGTCAACCCGATGTAACTATCGTAATTGAATTTTTGGTGCTGGGATGCGGCATGCGAGGATCCTAAACCACAAATTTGATGCGGCTTGAAATTTTGTGTACACATTTTGAACTTCCATGTATAGTGTAGCCCACTTCCATATTTTAAGTCCACGGGGGATGAGAGCGGGGTGAGAGGTGAGGGGGAAACACGAAACTAGATGTGGTCTATCCCACAGTAGATCTGGCTACACGCTAACGACCAACAAAAGACGATAAAACAACCTAAAAAACGCGTGAAAACACACCAGATACTAACTATGCCCTATTATCCCCTTATTTATTTACCCACACAGACGCCCTCCAGTCTTTCACCTGCCAGTGGAGGGTTGGATACACAGGCCCAATATGCTGACATAATCAGGGCAGGCGGAAAAGCAGCTAACGTCCGCGTCCGTCCTGCTTTGGGAGATCCTCTTGCCTCAAATACAAGCCCTTGTGTGATCCTTTTGGGAGATACCGGGTTCTTGAAGCTTGGTCCTTTTGGAAGATTTCAAGGACTATCCTTGCCTTGCAAACCAATCAGTGCGGTTGGAATGTGGCCATTGCCGGTTGCAAGCCCGGATGAGAAACACAGAGCACAACCCAAACCGTTCCAGTTTGGGTTCAAGTCCCATCTGGAAGACAAAGTCGGCCATGTGTCATCTTGGACCCGTTGTGTTTCGTTTGTGTGGGTGAGGGAGCACGGTGACTCTCCTGAACCTCACTTGCTCGCAGTAGATAGCGACGCTGGCGACGCGCAATAGGATTTGCACTCCCTCTCGAGCACAATACCATGCCACCAGTCCGTTCCGTTGATGCTGGCATTTACTGTAGCAATTGAGGTTGCATGATCTTGTCCGAACACGCGCGTCCGATAGACTGGACGTGGTTGGCTTTCATTTAACCTCCTGCAGCAGGTGATGGAACCATTTACGGAAGTGCAGGTTGCTTGGCTTTTTCGGTGCTGTCAGGCTCTCTGGTTAGAGCAACGAAGCTAAGTCGCAATCAGACCATTTTTTTTCGTCCCGTCATCCGTGCCCAATCCTGCAGAGTCCGCAAAGGTCGCTCCACTTCCACTCCTCCAGCTTACTTTGTTACAGGCGGTTTCTCTGCTGACAGCCCAAGGCGTGTTTGTTTATGACAAGGCAAGTGACGTGCCGTTCGTAAGTCCACCACCACCACAAGCCGTGGGAATGGGTCTAGATCAAACGAATCCAACGTGTTTTGCGCTTGAGAAAACGAAGGTTGACCTTTCCACCTCTTCTGGAAACCCTATATATAGCTTCACTGGGCAAACTTTAACCTGACGCTTTGGTTTGTCGCCATCACCTTTCACTCGTAAAAGCCGTTACTATGTCAGTCACACAGCTACTTGGGAATACGCTCTCTCCTGGTATGCTCCATTGCGAGCGTCAGCGGGGGGAAGGCTGCATAGCCTCGCATTGACACTGTGGTATCCACTTGGTAGATGCCCATCTTCGCAAGGATGCCGAAGATAAGCTGCTGCAATATTCCATGGAGAATTTTGTGAGTGTTTGCTCCACTGTTCCCTCAGTATTCACACTTCGAAGCACTGGCTGAGATTTCTGCCATTCGCAATCCAGGGCGCGTATGCCGCAATGCTTGTCCAAGAGCTTGCCAACGAGCAAAGCCCGCCGCAAATTCGGCAAGTTGCCGGTCTCGCTCTGAAGAATTCCATGTCAGCCAAAGTATGTGTATATCATCAATGGTTTATCCCCGGTCCTGCTGGATAAACATCACATTCCAATTGTAGAGCAAAGGTGCCCAAGAGGAGATCACTCGCCGTTGGTTGCAGCACACCGATCCCCAAATCAAGCACAATATCAAAGCCGCGGTTAGTTTGCCTGGGCGGACGTTCGTTTATAGTCTCGTTACTCAGTGAATCATCCGCTTTCAGGTCCTTCAAACATTGGCTTCCCCGGACAAAATCGCATCAACTGCTGCTGGACAGGTTTGATATGTCCTTGACATTTACGCAATGGCGAGGAGACATCATAATGCATAGGGTTAAACAGGTTCTGGCGGCTATTGGAGAAATTGAACTGCCCCTTCAAGCATGGCCTGATCTCATTCAGACTCTGTTGCACAATATTACAAGCCAACCGGACCCCAATTTGAGGCGCGCGACTCTGCAGGCCATTGGTTTTATTTGCGAGGCGATTGTGCGTCATTCAAGCCTATGGATACATTGAAGAAAGCCCGTCCTGATACCGGTTTCTCGTTTTAGGACCCCGACGTTCTTTCAGCGCAAGCGGATCAGATTTTGACTGCCGTTGCACAAGGGGCACGGAAGGAAGAAACCAAGTATGCTGGTCAAGTTTTGGCTGACGTTGTGATTCATCTTGTAACCATGGCATGTTATTACCCAGCGAGGAAGTGCGGTACGCGGGCATCAAATCATTGTACAACTGCCTCGGGTTCATACACGACAATTTTGCGCGAGAGGTGCGGCTCGGTATTTTTTTCATCCAGGCTAGCTGAAAGAGGTCCTCACGATTGACCGCATGCAGCACGAGAGAAACTACATCATGCAAATCGTCTGCGAGGCTGCCACATGCAAAGAAAGTTTAAGGCTTCAAATCGCTGGGTTCGAATGTCTCGTCATGATTATGGAACTCTACTACGATTATATGGGCTTCTACATGGAGAAAGCATTGTTCAGAGTGAGTCCTTGTTCTTAACCTTCTTGTTCGGCTTTTGTAACCAACACTGCTTGACCCCTTTAGCTCACTGTGGATGGAATGAAGCATGAGAGTCAGGATGTAGTGTTGCAAGCGGTGGAATTCTGGTCAACCATTTGTGAAGAAGAGTTTAATCTTCGCATGGACGAAGAAGAGGTATGATTAGAGGGTTTCATCGCTTTGTACTGATTGTTGTTTCGGGTTCTCACCTGGGGGAGCGAAGGTCCGCAAGGGTGTTGCCGCTCCTCAGAACCCGCCACGAGAAAACCAGCAATTTGCCAAGAAAGCAGGGAGCGAGTTGGTGGATGTCCTGTGGTGGTTAATGACCAAAAAGGAAGAGGACGATGAGGAAGACGAGTGGAATATCCCGATGTCTGCCGCGACCTGTATGTCACTACTGGCGAACGTGACAGAGGACCAAATTGTTCGGCCGGTGATTTCGCAAGTCGAAAGACACATCCGTAGCGAGGACTGGCGATACAGAGAGGCTGCTGTTATGGCATTTGGTAGGCATTCTGGTAATGGCAGTTGACGTTGCCAGTCTTGAGCTAAGAATTGTTGGAAACATAGGCTCCATTATGCAGGGCCCAGATCCGCAGCTGCTCTCGCCCCTCGTTGGCTCTGCGTTGCCCACGCTCGTCGAGATGATGAAGGACCCTGTCTTCCATGTCAAGGACACTACTGCTTGGTGCTTGGGCCGCATATCCGAGGTTTTGGGACCAAATATCAAGCCGGACCAGCTCCAGCTGCTCATTTCTGCCCTTTTGCAAGGCTTGGAGGATGATACGCGCGTTGCCTCAAACTGCGCTTGGGTGGGCATTCGACTGCCGTCGCCTTTTTTATGTGAAGCCCACTAAATTGATGTGCCTTGTTTCAGTGCTTAATCAACCTTTCCGAGCACTCCATCGTTGACCCTGAAGCGAAGACGTACATTTTATCCCCTTACTTTGATATGATTGTCATTTCATTGACCAAGGCCAGCGAAAGGTAGTTTTTTTGCTCCAATGGTTAGCAGATCAGTTAGACAACTCACAGTCGCGTTGTAGAGCGATCCGGGACCCGAACTTCCGGACCGCCGCCTACGAAGCGATCTCTTCATTCGTGAATCACGCTCCCGCTGATTGTCTGGACACTGTTGGCAAACTGGCAGTGCTACTGTTGGAGCGCATTGAGTTCTCTCTTCAAGCACAGGTTTGCTTTCCGTGAGATATGTCTAAGCATTGGCATCCATGTGACTCCTCTCTTCAGAGCCAGCTGATTGGTGCTGATGACAAGCGCGTCCACTTCGAAAATCAATCGGACTTGTGCAGCACTTTAACTGTAAGTTGTATTATATGGAACAAGCTAGATTTGACATGCCCTCATATTTGTGCTTTTTGCGGCAGTGCTGTATCCGTGTTTTAGGGGGGCAAGTGCGGCCATTCGCGGACCGCGCTATGCAGGTCATGTTACTGGTGATTGGTACTGCTCCCAAAGGGACAATGGTGTATGAGGACGCCTTTCTCACCGTTGGAGCTCTTGCTGTTGGTAAGCCTGCATTCTGCGAATTCACCCCTGTCTAATGTGGGCCAACTCAAAATTTTCTGTCCCGGTGACGGTAGCTGTCGAACATGACTTTGTCCGGTATATGGAACCTTTCAAGCCTCTCCTGTTGGGTGCATTGTCCGTCCACTCCGACTGGAGCGTAAGCACGTCATACCTTTGTATTTTGCTTGTTTCAACACTTCTCTTACAACCGTAATTTTCATAGACTTGCGTGGTGGCAGTCGGCGTAGTTGGCGATATTTGCCGCGCTCTCAACGAACATTTGGTCCCGTACTCTGACGACCTGATGAATGTCCTCATGCAGGACTTGCAGGTTTGTGCCTACAAAGCCTCTGACCGCTGCTGTTGGCCCCACATGTGAGTAATGTATTTGGCGCAAAAGGCACCGGAACTGAGCAAGGATGTCAAACCATCCGTCATGGCGAACTTTGGGGACGTTGCCTTAGCAATTGGTGGCAAATTTGAGGTATACCTCAACCCAGTAATGACAGTGCTCGCCCAGGCATCTGCCCTCGCCACCACTGACGGGGTATGTTGTCTTTTGTTGATGGCGCGGAAAGCTCCTGTCTCATTTGCGTCCCATCTGGCAAGCAGCTCGATCCGGATAGAGATTATGAGCAGTATGAATACGTTACGAACCTCCGAGAGGGACTTGTAGAAGCTTATGTGGGCATCGTCCAAGCCTTCAAGACGGGGGACAAACGTCAGTCATTGCTTGCTCTTTGTGGTCCCTCCATCGCTCTTGATTTCCGACTGTTCATTTTCTTTCAGAGACTCTCATCGCCCCCTACCTCCCGGGTGTCTTCAAGTTCGCAGAAAGTGTCGCCGTGGATACATATGAGTCTGACAAGACGGACAATATCAACCGGAGTCTCCTGGGAATGATAGGGTAAGAGGTGCTTGTCCGCCGAGTCAAGCAGCCGCCTCCAGTTCATTCAACCCTCTCTACCAGCGATTTGGCCGAAGCCCTGCCAATTGGTCAATATCGGGCCTTGTTTGGAGGTGACTGGATTTCCTCGCTCAACAAGCGTGTGCGGCAGGACAACAGAGAACTGGCACGGTGGGCGAAAGAGATGGTGCGGCGTCAACTCCAAGGCCCGACAATGGCGCCACACTAGAACTGGATACCTTTGCCCCACCTGCGATTTCACTCCCCTTGCACTTTTAAAGAACCCTTACCATTGCTTTATTTCTTCGCTTCTCTCGCCTGTCTTCAAGCGACTGGCAGAAAATGCTTTCCTCCCCCTTGTCCCCCTGTATCTTGCTCCATACCAATCGCCGTTTTCAGACCCCTTTTTCATTTACCTTCCCAGTTCGTGAAACAATAGATATTGTTGATACTGCACACTCCTTTTAATCGGCGTGTTTGGAGTCGTCAAATTTCAATAGCAAGTACATTGTAGTGGTGTTTCCTTTTCTGGACGACGACGATGCAATAGATTATGCAGAGCTCGGCCACAAACAGAAGGCACCCACTCGATACAAGCGGAGAAGTGATCGCAGGGTTGGGTTGCGACGTGCTGCACCAACTCTCCTCATATTAAGTTAACCCCATTGTTTAAAGATACAATTGAACAAGCAGAAACGACTCTGGACATCCCGCGTCCACCATGGCCAAAGTAAAATAAATCAATCACTATCCTCCCCGTCCTCCAACGTCTCCCGTAAAGGCGCACTTTCTTCATCATACGTCTTCAAGGCAAGCGATTCCGTCCCACCGCCCGCCATGGCTCGTTGCCGTGATAAGGAAGATCTTCGTGACGTTGTAATCCCTTTGTCCAAAATACCGCCATTTGATGAAGATGAAGAACCGGAAGAGGATGATGATGATTTGTGGTAAGTCAGTTGAAAGACTCCGATGAAAATTGTCAAAAAGCCGCAGAACATTGATATTATATCGCGCTGGGGATCCCACTAATGAGTTACCAGGACATCGCCGAGTTCTAACATAAATCGACTCACCGAGTCTGTGTCATTGAATCCTTTGAACAAAATCACCGATGCCACTATCGTAGCTGTGGTAAAAAACACGTAGTAGACTGGCCAAAGGCTGATCAGCGTTACGATTCAACGACAGCAGTTGTTTGATACAGATTAGATACTCACTCGGGGTCACTCTGTAATCATAAAATCAGGAATTGGTCATTGCCGTTTGGAGTCAGAACCGTAACCAAGCCCACCTGTTGGTAGAAAACAAATCCAGCGCCTTATTGAAATAATTCATCTGTGTCACTGCGCAGCTGACCACCGTGATGCCGAACACGTAGGTGGAGGGGTACACCAACTGATTGTGACCCGCAAACGTCAACTTGAGGGCAATGCCGAATCCTTTGCACGCCATCACCGATACAGATCCGACAAGAGAGCATATAGCGATGTAAACGAGCATGTTCTTTTTGCCGTGTACCGGCCCTACCCTGTATATGAGGAACAGAGACGCGGTTCCTACCAGGAACATGTAGAATAGGAAACCTTAAAGCATGTCGATGTTATGAATGGCATCCTTAGGCAAGCCATACGACGGGACGCTCGGAGTACCTGGCTGTAATGCGTATTCCAGTATCTGATCTACTGATTCCACGTGTGGATCCTCTGGAGAGTGCAAAATGATGATTATCGATCCCAGGATGCATAATGCACATCCAATCTTCCCCTCCACTCCAAGCTCCTCCTTCAGAAATATTGACGCCAACACCGCCCTGTCGAGTCGCGGGGAAGTCTGTGTAAAGCGGCGCTCAAATCACAAATGGCCAAGGGTCCGCCCACTCACCCAATCAAAACACTGCCAGCCCCTAAAGGCGTCACCAAAATTGCGGGTGCATACGAATATGCGGCAAAGTTTGCGGCCTCTCCCAAAACCACTGCAACGGCCCGTTCGATCAGACATCCCGCTATTGTAAGACTTTCGCACAACGCTACGACACGTACTTGTGATCATCCCCGCCCACCATTTGTAGTTTTGCAAGTAATTGTAATGTTCCCCCGCTGCGCCTGCTTTGTGACGACACAAACGTCACAACTGGATTGACCTCCCCCGCGGACAAAGAAATCGCTCACCCCCGTTCATTTTTGTACAGTCCATAAGCCCCATCTTTGTCACTATGAAACTCGTGCCAATCAAGACACTCGACGATAGGGCCAAAAGCAGCCCAATATGTTTGTCGTCCATGATTGAGACTTAACACGCAGAGTATGGAATGGCGCCAAAAGTTCGGTGGAGGGCGACTACAGAAAGTGATGTTGTCGATTTGAGGCCAGCTTTCCTCAACAAACACCTCTGGCCATAAATAAATTCTGGAATTACAACTCGATCCTGATCGACGAATAATAGATGATCGCTGGTCAAAAATTCGAAGATTTGGTTACCTGCCGTCCGTCCGTCCGCTCCACTACCACTGCAAAAAACGTGGCGTCGGTCCTCAAACCCAACAGTGAAGAGCGTAGCGCACTGTGGATATCCCGGCGAAACACCTTGTATGTTTAGGGTGCCGGAAGGCAGTGTAGGACTCGGAGGGCGGACAAATGGTTCACGATTTTGGTGTGTAATGGGAAAATATTAATTGGGCCGCCTCCGCGCACGGGTAAGAAGGGTGAGGGCAGTAAGAGTCCGTCACTTGAGAGGAGCCTAAATTTGGTGCTGGTCGGGGCAGCAGGCAGGGGGCTAAAGGAGCGTTTTCTTCTCAATTTTCTGTGGAGAAGCAGCTACAAAGAAGACCCAGGCAGTGGTGCGGGGTGTGAGACACTTGACGCTGCTCTCCTTCCCGGCTCTTTTCATCGCTTGTTTTCTCACCCAGGCACAATTGCAATGAAACAGCAGCGACAAAAAAGCGACAACTGCCCTTTTAAATGCGGGTATCCAGGGGCGGGGGTGCTGACGAGATTCTCCCTCCATCAAGCCACCCTTCCAACTAACCCCGCCCGCCGCCGCGCCGTCCAGTCAATTCCTTCCTTCACCTTTTCGCCATAAGTAGGTACTGCATACTCGACCAAGGCGCCCGATAGTTTGAACCGCGGCCGGGCGGGGTCAATAGAACACCGTAGGCGGGTTTTGGGTTTGATTTTCACGCGCACTCAATATAGTGGCAAGCACCGCAATTGTGGACAATAAAACCGGAATTTTCAGGGAAGTGAAGTATGGAAGGGATCTCCGCGTTTGCGGTTGAATCATTCATATCTTTGCTGCGCATGTTGTGCCAGGTGCTGCAACCCTCGATTTACGTAGACTATGTGAAGGGGAAGGTGTCGATTCAAATAAACGGCTAGAGTGACTGCCCTGAATATTCAGTTGATCAACAGTATTCTGGAGGACTCAACTCTTCATGCGGCCAACGAGTTATGTCGACGTTTGTTCCGCTATCGAGATTCAAATGCCAACAGAATACGACGATCCAAACCCACGTACATTGTATTTTTGCAAAAGAATGAAGTCCTTCCAAGCGCGAAGCAAGCATTTTTATGATGATACATATGAACCAAATCCCGATTCTCATTTCAATCACCGCTTCCAGTTTCTCTCTTTGCCGTCCTCGTCCTCGTCGTCCTCCTCATCCAGCTCTTCTTCCGCAGTGTTGATGGCGTTCGAACCTCCACTTTCCCCGTTCAGGACGTGTTCATGTCCGCTACCATTATTGGCGCCTGGTTGGGGTGAATCGACTGGGGATTCTTGGAACCAGGTCAACTGCAGATCCGGAGCACCATCAATCTTGGGTACTTTAGCAATAGCCTACAAAGGCGGGCAAAAGATGATTACGACCTGTGCAACAGAAACGAAGCAAACCAGCATCACCATACCCGCTCTGCGCCACGCCGAGTTTTGAAATTGATAACACCAGTTTCCTTCGCATCATCGAAAACAATTGTTTCAGTCTCTCCAAAGCGCTGGTTTCCCGAGAAAAAGGTCCCTTGTTAGCCTTGAACGAGAGATACTGTTAGAAATGATTGCACACACCGTGAAGTGTGCCTTCAAAAGCTCTTGTGCGGGAACTGGTATGTTTTTGATCTGGACCTTCGTCGAACGGTTGTCCAAGTTGTAAGACATACGCCCCGCTCCTCGCCCTCCTCGACCTGCGAATCCGCCCCGAGAGCCACGCCCCCGGAAAAAGCCTCCCCTCTCAGAACCAACCACTTGCGACGAATCAATGCCGCGCTCAGACGCCTACTGGGTAATCAGTACCATTGAGGGATACATCTGGAAATTTCCTGGGAAACAAACCTGTGCCTTAAGATTCTCCAACGTTGCCCGCAGTGTTGGATCAACAGTCGGGACAACTCCGCTGGCTAATCCAGTATTCTTTTGACTGATCAAGTCCAATTCCCTGTCCAGCCTTTCTTTCTCCTTTTCTTCTGCAATAGCCGTTCTACTCATCGGCACGGCCTTTTCCTTGCTGGCGGGCTCAATCTGAGCTTTCCTCATGATCTCCATGGTCTGTTCCATGGAAAGCTTGGCTTGATCCAATGTCTGCTTGAGCACAGCCTTTTGATCCTCCGTAAGCGTGGGATTCTTTAGTTTCTCCTGGATGGTTTTGGCCGTGTCCATTTGCCTTTTCAAAAGGGCGTGTTGCCTATCAAAAACTTCTTTCTTGGCGTCCTGGATTTTCTTCCTTTGTTGTGTCATCGCAGCAACATTAGGTCCACCTGGTGCTGCGGTACTAGATGAGTTGAGTTCCGGTTTAGTAGCCAGAAAAGGAGCGCTCGGGGCCGTGTTGACAATGCGTCGTGACCCAGTGGAGACGGGGTGCGATGAATCCCCAACGCCTGAGGGGACACCTTCTGCCGACGACTTGAAGTACACTTTTACAAAACGATTGCCGAAGATCGGGTTCGGGTCTACTTTTGCTGCATGCGCCTCCTTGTACGTGTCGAATTGGATAACAGCACGCCGCCTTGCCGGGTCCAGATTGATGTTCTTAATCGTACCGAACCGTGCAAAGTAGTTGCTGACTTCCGCAAAAGAGCAACTTTCAACAGGAATGTTCTCAACGACGATCGTATCGTTGCGAGTTGGTTGGTATGGCGCTGCGCGACCGCCCCGCATTCCTCCTCGAGCTGCACCCCGACCGCGAAAGTTCCCACGCATGACATGGTGGCTCTTCTCCTCGGACGCGGAGGCGACCGTGAGTGTCGATGTGTCAACCGCAGCAGATTCCGATGGTGGGCCGCTTGACCTTTCGCTTTTGAGAGAATGCTGAGCATCGAACATCTCAGGAGCACCAACTGGCGCTTGAACGTTCGAATCTGAAAATGAGCCAATGGCTCTCAGCCAGATGTTTCCAGACGTGCTGCGCAACTTTACACCACTTGAACGAACTTACCGAAGCCTTTCTCAAACCCTGTAGCCCTAGATCCTCCAAATGGATGTGCGAATTGTGATCTCACTCCCATAGGCGCCGGGGCGTTGGGCAACCCATCAAAGGGAAGCCGGGCACCACCCATAAGCGCCGCATCCCCATCAATCACAATCCGGTCGGCGCCATGGTCATAGGGACACGTGTTTCCGCGATAGCAGACACCTTTCTCTGTCGCGTGAAATCCGGGATTAGGGCCATTTTTTTTTGCACGGCGGAAAAAGCGGCTCACCATCATAATCGCGACAACGACCGTCCCGACGCTCGCCCATGTATCCGCCCCGCGCGCCCATTCCGCCTCTCTGCCGGTCTCCGCCCCGACTCCATCTGCTGGAACCTCCACGCCCACCGCGATCCGGCATGCCCGCCATACCGGATCCGTTGACGGGAGGACTTCCCCACTCAGGCTGTTCGCCCCACCCTGCAGCTGGGAACCGTTGGGCGGTCATTCTCTGTTCCCGATCGAACTCATTGCGGCGATCAAAAGTGGGCCCTGGACCCCAGCCGGTGGGGCGCTTCCCGGGCCTGTACCCGTCAACTTCGTCGCCTTTGAAGTCTTCTGACCGTCGCCGCTTGTGATCTGAAATTGATCCAGACTGCTCCCGCCCCCTTTCACTTCTCTCCCTAGTCCAGCCCCTTTGACGTTCCCCTTCACCGTTTTCTCGATCCCGTTGCGGCGCCCTTTCCCAGCCGCCAGCTGCCGTCTCACCTCCCCGACTCTGTGCAGCGTCCTCACTCCGCATGTTGGACCGACTGAAGTCCGTCGGGCGGTTAGTGTGGTCTGATCGCCCGTTACTTTCAACTTCCGGGTCGTACAATCCTGATTTCACGGGTTGCTCCTGAGTTCCCCTTCGAATATGTTTAAAATTGCGGTCGTGGTCATCCTCGTCGGAATAATCTTCCTCTTCGCGGGGTTGTTCCTTATTTCTCAGCTCCCGTGGATCGGCATTGGGTTGCTGCGTTTCCGTCAGTGGTGCTTCGGATTCGGCTTCCGTTCCTGTTCCTGTATATACAGTATCTGAAGCGGGCTCCGCACCTGGCCCGGACGCCACATAATCTTGCACCGAGAGATGCGCGATAAAGCGGTCGACGAAGTCCGCGGTGTCTTTGGGAAACAGTCAGCAGAGCATATGGAATGCCATACGGTCAACCCGGAACGGGACGCCTCAACCATACCAGCATGCAAAAATGCTTCCAATTGGTCTAGAAACATAGCCCTCAACTCCTCCAGAGATTGGTCATGCTTCATAAGGGCAAGAATGTAATCGGCAAAAACTCCTGGATCGGCATCACAACTGTGCGAACGGTCAGAAGACAATGGCCATGCTATGCCACCAAGCGCTCAGTATCCACTCACAGTGGGCTCAACTCATTCGCGAGGTGGCCCTTTAAGCGGGAAATGCTGGCATCGTCGAGTCGCATTATTGGGGACTTTCACACCTGCCGGGAGAGAAAGTTTCAGTTGAGCGGGCTCGAGGAGGTTCCGAGTGTTTCCGCAAACAGAAGACTCTTACCGGATCAGAATACACTCGCAGCCTTTCGCAGATGATGAAAAAGAGGGGCTGCTAGAATACCTACGAGGGCGTCAGATGGATTTGCAGAGGAGAGCTGGTACCCAAGGATCCAACTTCTGATTGCGGTGTGTGGGACAGGGCGGGTCCAATCCGATGGCGTGGCGCAGAATTGACGCTCAGTCAACCAAGGCCTTCCCCACTTTCCCCACCCAAGATTTCTGCATCTTTGAGCTCATCGTACAGCTCGTACAGTACCTACCTATCTAACTTGTCAAGCTCACTTCCCTTCCATGGGACCAAAACGCACGATAATCGCTTCAGTTGGAGGACCTTCGTCTCACCCAATCAATGGAGGGGAGTGCGCCAACCTTGAAGGAGAAGCATTTTCTCTAAAGCGGAAGCGTGAAGCCAAACAGTCTTCCAGGCGGTTGAAGCAACCAGTTGTTGGCCCATCCACGCTTCCCGACTCGGAATCCTCTGGGGGAGCAATAATGCACCAAGGAATTCGGGATAATTCCACAGGACCCAAAAAGTCTCTCAAGAAGATGACGAGTCCTTCCGTAGTCTTGCCCCTGGATCTGCCTGACGAGCTCAGGAGTCTTGACAAGTTGTTTCAATGTTTCAATACGGTACACTCGTTTTGCAGTGTTCAGGGACAGATGATCTGTACTTTCGCAAACATACAAAAGTCTGTGGAGGGGCTGTCTGGCTGGTGAGGGAAGCCTGGATTTTTGTCCCAAGACTTCACCTTGTTCCGACAGTTTAGTTTCCAGCCGGTGTTCTTTGGCAGACTTGGGAAAGATGCGCGCTATTGCCCCGGAATTGATGTCCTTGTTCTGGGCTCATCAGGCAGACCTTGAGGAAGCGTCCATCAGGGAACTCCGTGATCCAAACGAGGTGCCGGGCGGGTGTCATTATGACCTTGTCATTGAGTTCACAGACGTCAGATCTTCCAATCTGTCCGTAAAGCAGAAGTGCGTGTTATTGGTACGGGAATGATGTACCCGAACGTGGAATCTGAGCTTTCGATTGGTGTAGGCATACGAAGTCCGGAGGCGGGCATTTCCCCAAGTCTTCATCACTCGCACAGCAAGTTGAAGGATCCAAGAATAGTAAATCCGTTTCCGATATGATTGAAAGACGCAATGTCAGTTTTCGAGAGTCCCTCATCCAATATTTCAAAAGATCTCTTGAAAATGTACTCCCAAATATATGAGATTCTGCGCTCATTTTAGCCTTTTCCACATCTCGGCTAATGCTTGCCTTCTATGCAGGGGACAGACCCCGTCTCATCCCTAGCCGAGTTGGCACTCGCGGCCGTACCCACTGAGCCGGGAACTCGGTTAGCCTCACTTCCCAATGATGATTCGTCCAGGAGACAATTATTCCCAGAACGACCTTCCTCAATGGTAGAACTCATTGAAGAGATGAGGAAGAGCGATATCTACAAGGATCAAATTAAAGGAATGCGCACATTTCCCTCAAGACTCGCAAAACTTGGTACGTCGGCTGCACGCCAGATCTCACAAATGAAATGAATCTTGACCAGCACACGGTTCTGTGATATAGCCGACCTTGATACTCCCCTTTCGTGTCCTCTCACCAATGCATTACGTGACTCAATCAAGGTGCAGCGCTTGTATAGCCACCAAGCACAAGCGATCAATCACATCGAACAGGGTCATAACGTTGTTGTGTCGACTTCAACATCAAGGTGAGAGACGTCAACGCACTCGGTTTTGCGAAGAGTCGTCCTCATTATCTTTCCTTACCAGCGGAAAGTCACTGATTTACCAGCTGCCGGTACTACGGGCTTTGGAGCGGGACCCGGCCGCTCGTGCCATCTACATTTTCCCCACCAAGGCATAAATCATTGATATACAAATTCCGCATCTCGGCTTTCTTATGCTGATCTACATTTCTTGTTTCTTTCCACAGGCACTGGCACAAGACCAAAAGCGTGCGCTCCGGGCAATTTTGACTTCAACATCACATTTGGCGTGGGTCCAGGTGGATACGTACGACGGCGATACCCCGCTCAAGGGTGGAGTCCGAGCCGAAGTTCGTGGAGGTGCCAGTATCATTCTCACAAACCCTGATATGCTCCATGTTGGCATATTGCCGCAGCATAAATACTGGAAGGAATTTCTGGAGCATCTAAAGTTCGTCATAGTTGATGGTGAGCACATCTGCATATTTCAACTGTACCCTCAGATTAGCCGATTGTTATTGGTATCTTTATCTGCCCGACAGAGTTACATTATTATACGGCCACTTTCGGGTCTCACTGTGCTATGATTATGCGCCGGCTCCGCCGTATATGCGAGTACTACGAGAATCGACGAGTTCAGTTCATTGCTTGCTCAGCGACTGCCGCAAACCCGTCAGAGGTGAACCCTATCTCACTTCAACCAATATGTGCAACCACCAAACCAAATGGGCTTCATGTAGATCATGACCTCCTTCTTTGGCCTTGCGAATTGCCACGTGGTCAACATCGACGGTTCGCCATGTGGAATGAAACATCACCTCGTGTGGAATCCACCGCTGAAAGACGAAAATAAACCTATTCAAGGGCGACGCAGTTTCTTGGAAGAGGCTGTGAGGGTCATGCTGTTTCTGCTCATGCGCGGTGTTCGAACCATAGTTTTTGCTCGGGTTAGTGAGCGGGTGTTCACACCCCCACTGTATATATATTTACGACGATCTTCTTACAACAGGTCCGGCGAATGTGCGAACTGGTGCTCAAGGAAGCTCACGCAGCACTTCGTAATGTTTCTCCTGGTCTCGTTCCAAAAATTATGGGATACCGTGCCGGATATAGCCCTGGAGACCGCAGACAGATTGAAAGCAAACTCTCTCGTGGGGAGTTACTTTGTGAGTCGGCAGTGTACGAGAATGTACTCACTGATTGCATTGGCTGACTCCCCTGCGCGAAAAGGCGTGGTAGCAACTAACGCTCTAGAACTTGGTGTGGATATTGGCTCTTTGGGTAGGATGCCTGTTCCGTAATCTTGCTGTCCTGCCCGATGTGCACTGAGCAACCGATGTTGACGCCGGTAGATGCTGTCCTCCATCTTGGGTTTCCGTTCAGTTCCGCTTCCTACTGGCAACAATCTGGTCGTGTTGGAAGAAGGGAGCGGGATTCGGTTTCGATTTTGGTACATCCCGTTGTTGTTGGCATTTCTTTCGCGTAATCTCATTGCATTTTTTCGTATGATTGAAGCTGGCGGATGGCGACAATATGCTCGATCAGCATTATGCCTCAAAGCCAAACGAGCTCTTCGATTCACCCTTCGACGCGACTGGCATAGAATTGAACAATTCGCTAGTGGTTGAAGCACATCTGCAGTGCGCAGCTGCCGAGATTCCTATCGTGATTGACAGGGATGCGCCATATTTCGGCGACATGACCGCGGAGTTATGTAAAAAGCATTTGCTAAAGCACCACGGAGGGGAGGTGAGCGTCTTCAACCAATCCCGTGTCCTTCGACTGGAATATATGATTCAAACTGGGTCAAACAGCTTTTTTTTGCCCACCGAAAGTACAACGGATGGCCCTCTCGACACGTCCACATCCGTAGTATTGACGAAGAAACGTACCGCGTGATCGATGTGACGACAAACTCGGATATCGAAGATATCGAAGCTTCGCGGGTCCCATTTACCTTGTATGAAGGTAGATTGCCGGGGTACTGCACTCCGTTGTGAGAGGAAGTCGCTGACACACCCCTCATCCGCTTAGGGTCCATCTTCATACATCAGGGGCGGCCTTACATAGTCTTCGAAGTAAATGCCGAGCTCATGTTCGCCAAAGTCCGACCAACAGCCGTCGATTATGTCACAGCAAACCGGGATTTCACTGATGTAGACCCCATGAAGACAATCGAGACTCGGGCGTTCGGAACCGATCAACTTGTGCACTATGGGGAGTTTCGAGGTACCAGGGCTGGGTGTATCCCTCCGACTTTGAATGCGACTTCTAGACTAATTCTGACTCTCTTCTCCTTCGGATACCCCGCTGAAGTGACAACCATAGTTTTCGGGTATTTCAAGGTATCACCTCTTGTAGTACCTCTTAGCCGTTAGTTTCTACGCATTGACGAGGCAAACTGGAACCTTAGATCAACCCCAAATCCAAACAAATTCTTGAAGCGGTGGACGGGATTGAGAATCCCCCTATTGTTAAAACGAGCTTTGGCTTCTGGATTGATGGTATGTCGTTCTGGTGTTTCCGGGTCTTTCTCGAATACTTCCCACTTTACAACATCCTTCTACAGTTCCCGTTGCGACAGTTCTATACCTCAAAACTCACCGCCATGACGTTGAATATTGCATCCACGCGGCGGCACACGCCATCATTTCCCAACTTCCAGGGTACGTGATGATTCCAACGACAGGGCAGACGAACATACGGACAGAATGCAAGCATCCCGCCGCTACCAGGATGCGGCCGCCCAGGTACATACGGGTTCTGCATGTTGTATCGGGTAATCTTCTCATTCCTGCGAACAGAATAGTCGTATACGACTTTGCTGGTGGCGGAGGAATGACGTTTAAGGCCTTCAAGCAATGTACGGAGGTGGTGACCAAAGCCCGCGACGTTGTTGCTGCTTGCGAGTGCGCGGAGGGATGTCCTCGTTGTAAGTATTTCTCACCGGCCACTCGACGTGATGATCGACGGGCTGCTAAATGCTTTAATGGATTACAGGTGTTCAGCGGGCGAGTTGCAAAGAAGGAAATGCGGCGTTGGACAAGCTGGGGGGTTTGATTGTGCTAAAGGGTATCCTGGGTGAATCCCTAAGTTCAGTGCAGTGGGGAGCGCCAAATGGTTGACATGGTGCTGAGGCCGATAGGGTTGGACGTGATGCACCTCAATAGCGTCATCGTTGGAATAGATGTGGTATCTCCCATTGCGTTGCGGTTTGGGCAATGAGACCATGCAATTTTACCCCGCGTTTCGACCATGTGTTACCTTGCTGCTAGGGCTGCCACCGGCAATTTTGGCATCAACGGAAGCCAAAGAAGAAGTTCAGGTTTGTGGTAAGATTGGGAAGTACGGTGGGTGTTGCTTTTCTGTGGTGCGGTGTTTCGTTTCTCGCGGGAAATGAATACAAATGGGATGAACGCTACGCCAAAAGATGTTCATCAGGAGGGAGAAAGTTATACTGGGGAGAATCGTCATAATAGCAAATGTAAAACTGAAACTGAAATAAGCTCATGTGAATATCCCGGACGGATGAACGTCCGGATGGTGCGACGCAAAATGGTCGGCGCCCATGACGAGGGCATAGGAGCAGCAGTGCAACCTGGGCGGGTTCGCCGAGACCAGGTATCAAAGCGAGAACGTTTATCTGAGAAGGAGCTCTATTGCCACCCTGCCCTGAACAATCAGCAAAGAGCGAGCAAAGACTCCTCAGCGCCGTGATTCTGGCGAAGTGAGGTGTGACCAGATGCTTCTTTGGCTTCTTTGATCCAAACAAGATAGCGACCATTCAGCCTGAAACCAACAATACCCGCAGGACAAAATCTCTTCTTCACATCTTCAAAGGAAGCGACGCAACTCCTTGAGGAGTCCATTGATAAGAATTCATTTGGATTCCTGCCATCAATAGCTGTAAGTCCCGTATGCGTCTCGCGGCGACCAATTGGGCAGATGAGCAGGGTGCCAAGTCCGTGGGCGTCTGTCTGGGGCATGAGTTTGTTCACTTCACGTTGGGATAGTGGGGAGAATTTGTTTTTTTTTTTACTTATGGTTATGTTAGTTGCAAATACAAGTCACATTCTGGTACTTTTTGTTCCGAAACACCCTCAACTCCTCCTCAGCTCCCCCTCATACAAGTTCGCAGCACGATTAGGTCTGTGGTCGAACAAAAAAAATCCCTACCAAGTCGGCAACGCGCAACTGTCGTCCAATGTGTTTCCTTCCGAGGGTCGTCAGATAGCAAGCAGCCATCGCGCAGACGGAGGCATCAGGGGAAGATGTGTTGACTTGTGGAGACGAGGCTTCGACGCGACTGGGACAAGCAGATTTTTCATTTGTCAGCCCAAGCACGCGCAGAAACTGCGTCGAATCATCGTGGTTTCGAAGCTGAAAACCGGGAATCACAAAAGGAAGACCGCGATCTCTCGACCTTCTCCAGCTTCTGACTAGGGGACACAAATGCGCGCAATCATGTCCAACGGAACAGCATCCTATTTTTGTAGAGACGCTGCAGGCTGGGTGCGTTTCCGCCAAAGGCATTGTTGGGGACGACAGCAACCTTTGCGTGCTGGCGATGCTCAGTTGCGTTATTTTCCAGGGTCCGTGGGCAGACGACAGAGTTCTCGACTTCACGCCATGTTTTGAGGACGGGTGGGCTTATGGTTGCTGTATCTTGCTGCAGCCGTTTCGTTCAATATTGACCTAGTTGGATACCCCGTTCCTCGCATCAGCTTACTTCTGCAAATTCCGCGACTGTATCTTATGTGTATGGGCATACCTCAGCTTTTCAAGCTTTGGAGAAAGCCTTCACCTGCGGTCCCGTTGGGCGGACTGTACTGGTCCAAAATGGTGAGGAAATTGGCTTATCTTGGGGATTTGATTGATACTAATCACGTCGCTAATGACAGATCCTGGTTTCTCTTTTGCTGATCGTCGGTTTGGTCGATCTTGTCAACCTATACGTGAATGGCAACTCAATCTATCCATACCGCCTTCTTTCTTCGTGGTCATTTCTGATTTCCGTCGCATTCGCCCTCGCCTTGCATCATCTCGATCATTTGCGTTCCCGTATATCATCGACCGTCCTATTGTTCTTTTGGCTGGCTACCATAGCCGTCTTTGCTATCAAACTACGAACTTTGGTGGAATTGGAAGTGCAGAAGACGGATATTTTCGCATTCATCTGTCAATGTGCGTCCTTGGGGATTGCAATTCTCATTTTTGCCATGGAAAATGTGTCGAAGCCGGGAGCCTACTATCTGACACTTGACGAGGACTTGGTTGGTGACCAGTATCCTTCGTGTAAATCTGATCTGCCACTCGTTAAGAATTTGAAACTCATTTTCTTGGGAATTTCGCCCTTCTCAATTTCGTTGCGTAAAAGAACGGCAGTCCTGAGGAAACCGCAAACATCTTCTCTCGTTTGAGCTTTTATTGGATGGAACCTTTGATGCGTTTGGGCTACCGAAAGCATTTGGAAATGGACGACCTTTGGTGTGAATCTCTTTCTCTTTGTCCAAAATTCATTGGATGCTGAATGGCGTGCTTTCAAAAAGGAACCTGAAAAAGCAGGATCGTTCTTCGTACACCGGTGCACGTTTTCAAAGGATGTGGGACCAAGAAGTTACCAGGAAGAAGTGAGCATTTCGGGATACATGCTAACCATACCTCAGACTCTCCATGAACCGTTGTGTGCCTCTGTTATCCTTCCCCGCAGGCCATCTTTGCTCAGAGCCGTTGCCCGCTCATATGGGCTTGTCTTCGGTTCAGCAGCGATTTTCAAAGCTTTCCAGGATACCTGTGCATTCCTTCAACCGCGGTTCCTTGCTGAGATGGTAGGTTTACCCCTCCAGCTACAGTGTTCGAATCGGATGTGATTTATGACTTCGCTGCAGATGAACTTTGCAAGGAGCTGGTCTTCTAAGGAGTCGGAGCCGCAACCTGTGTATCGGGGTTTTGTGATCGCATTTCTGATGCTTTTAACTGCAATTACGCAAACGCTTATGTTGCATCAGGTAGAGCCGCAACTTTCCGAAAGGATTTACCATCTGATTCTGAAGGCTAAATTTGTATACAGTACTTCCATATTTGTTTGGTCACTGGAATGAGGCTCCGATCCGCAATTGTGTCCACCATATACAAGAAGGCCTTGGTGCTTTCCAATAGCGGTCGTCAAACTTCCACCGTTGGAGAGATTGTGAATTTAATGAGCGTGGATGCTGGGGTACGTGCGTTGAGGCGGATACTACTCTTTTGGTTACGGGCAGGCTTCTCAAGTTTTGCGTTTCGGTGTTTTCGTGCTCAGAGGATCAGTGATCTATGGTATGTTGGTGTATAAAGAGCCATATGTGAAATAAAGCGTTCTCACCAGGCTTGTCCCCACTCCACAGTTCATACTTACACATCTTGGTAATGTGTTTGGGCTTCTCCTGCATAGTCTGCTTTTTGCTCTCATATTGTCACACGCTTACCTTTCCGTCTTTTGTAGTGGTCTGGTAAGTTTGTCTCATATCGCCGCCTCCATCGTCCCTGGTGTTAACCGTTCGCCGCAGGCCCATTTCAAATCTCGATGGCGATTTACTTCCTTTACCAGACGTTGGGTCCTGCCATTTTCGCTGGCGTTGCTGTCATGGTAGGAAAGAAAACCGTTTATATCATCGGTCTTCATTTGTCAGTCTTGACCACAAATCTCTGGCGCCGGCAGATCTTGATGATTCCCGTTAATGTCGTTATTGCTCAAAGATCTCGGAAGCTGAATAAAGCCCAGATGAGCAACAAGGACACGCGCACGAAGATGATGGTAGATTTTCATTGGTTGCCTTTTTTGTGGGCATTTCAGCCCCCCGTTCATTTTAATGACGCCGGTGGTTTAGGATGAGCTTTTAAACGGCATCAAGGTCATCAAATTGTACGCTTGGGAACGGCCCTTTTTGAAGAAGATTTTCGGTGTGCGTGAACAAGAGCTGGAAACGCTAAAGAAGATTGGGTATCTCTCTGCGGTTCAAAGGTGATGTCCCTGCTTGTCTGGCGCAACATGCATTGCTGGGTAGCGCTCAATTCGTTATTCCACTATCAGTTTCACTTGGGCATGTACACCCTTCTTGGTGTCGTTCACCAGTTTTGCCATCTACACCTTCATTTCAGACGAACCTTTAACGTCCACCAAAGGTAATCAGTAAGGCATCTTGCAATGTCATACACACACCATTAACCGCCCAGTTCCTGTTATCCAGTGTTTGTTTCTTTAAGTCTTTTCAACCTTCTACAGTTCCCGCTTGTTGTGTTCCCTAGCGTTATCACCGCTGCCATTGAGGCTAGTGTTTCATTTGGCCGATTGTCGAAGTTCTTGCTGACTGAGGTGGGCACACGGAGTTGTCTATGATTACTCAGGGAGTTTTAAGTTAAACGTTGCAATGTTGGAACTGTAGGAATTGGATCAAGGCGCCGTGTCGCGGGAGCCAGTTCCGTTCCAATCCCCGAGCGCAAAGGTTGAGCGGGTGATCATCGAGGACGGCTCATTCCGATGGAGCAAAGAGGAGAATGGTGCGCCGGCTTTGGAGAACATTTCTTTCAGCGTGTCGGACTCCACTTTGTTTGCAATTGTCGGCAGGTGAGGACCGACCGTCACAAATGTCATTGGCGAACCAAAAAATTTATCGGAATGTTAGCGTTGGTGCCGGGAAGTCCTCAGTCATTGCTGCCCTGTTGGGAGAGATGTACAAATCCAAAGGAAAAGTGACAGTTCGCGGATCGGTTGCTTATGTCCCACAAACAGGTAAAGAAATCTCCAGCTGCCGCTCTTCTTTTTGGAAGTGATGCTTACTCGCTTCATTTTTGTATAGCCTGGATCATGAACGCCACATTAAGTACGTTGCGTTGGATTCATTTTCATGAAGGCAAACGAAGGAGCCTGACGCTCACTCTCTGTTTCAGAGGAAAACATTCTTTTTGGCAAACCATACGATGTCAAGTTTTACGAAGGTGAGTGACAGAATGTCAGCAGAATTAACGAACTGAACATTAGCTCAACATAACCCGATTCTGTACCGTGCAATACCAAAGCCACCATCGCCGCTTGTGGTTTGGCGGCAGATATAGAGATGCTTCCAGGAGGTGATAGTACGGAGATTGGAGAGCGCGGCATCAAGTGCGTT
The DNA here is from genome assembly GCA_027604605.1 of Borealophlyctis nickersoniae. Taxonomy (NCBI): domain Eukaryota; kingdom Fungi; phylum Chytridiomycota; class Chytridiomycetes; order Rhizophlyctidales; family Borealophlyctidaceae; genus Borealophlyctis; species Borealophlyctis nickersoniae. The sequence goes on along the minus strand of JADGKA010000018.1, from coordinate 24,200 downwards.
ACTTTTATTTGTTTCCCCAGTTGACAACGGAACACGCCACAAGGCGCACCCCAAATCTGATGTTGCTGATGCTTCTTCACTTAGCTTATCTGGTGGGCAAAAACAAAGGGTCGCGTTAGGTATGGCAGCTATTACTGATTATTCAATTTTTGGTCGGTCGTCCCCCTCATGGATTTGTTCCAACTTTCAGCACGTGCTGTTTACTCGCGGGCCGATGTGTACCTTTTCGGTGCGATCATTGGAAGCCAGTGTATCTTTTCCGTGTTGGTACTGATCGCCGTTTGTGCGGTCTCGTAGATGACCCGTTATCTGCCGTCGACGCGCATGTTGGCAGGCATATTTTTGATCACGTTGTCGGACCCAAGGGCTTGCTTAAGGGAAAGGCTCGCGTTTTCGTGAGTGTCCTTCTTGCATGGTTTTGTTAAACACCAAATTTTCACAAACTTGCCCCCTTCATCAGGTGACGCATGGTATCCATTTTCTCGCGGAAGCCGACGTTGTGATGATGCTCCAAGAAGGTCGCATCAGCGAGATTGGGCCATACAATGAACTCATTATCAAAGAGGGGGCACTATACTCCCTCATGAAAGAGTACGGAAAGCGTAAAGATGGCGAAGAAGAGGAAATGGTTGAGGAAGGTGAATACCTTTCCGCGCCGGCGTCGATGGGGAGCGTCAAAAGCTCTTCAGGTGAAAAGAAGCTTCGCCGAAGATCATCGGCATCCGAGAAGGCGCTGCCCGAAGTGAAAGCCGTATCCGCTGGCGGTACCAATCTCATCGCTAAGGAGGAGAGCGCAAAGGGAAGTGTCAGCTGGGACGTGTACGTGGCGTATGCCAAGGCTTGCTCTCTGGAAGCTGTCGTTTTCTACCTCATCATTGCTGTCGCCTCGCAAGCTTTGGGCATTGCACAGGCCATGTATTTAGCAGGTTTGTGGAGCTCATGGATCTACGAAACTTCAGACAGCTAGTCTCATCACTGTTCGATGGTCGTTCGTGTAGATTGGGCCAATGAAAATGACGAAAGCCACCCACAAGAGTACGCGATCCAGTGGGCGGCTGGAGGCACGTCCGTAATGAAAAGGCTGGGTGTTTATGGTGCTTTAGGGATTCTCTTTAGTTTGACTGTTGTTGGACAGTCCATCTATGTTTGGGTCTTCTGTGGTATCAGGTAAAAGTTGTCGGCATGGCATTGGATCTTCTTCTGTACTTTCGCTTTGGTTTTTCTGATCAAATTGCCGCCCTTCAAGGTCCGCGAGGACAATGCATGAGGTTCGTTGCAGAAGCGTGAAACCGATACGGGTGCGAATACTCCCTAACTCCCACTTGCATTTTCAGAAATTACTGAATAACATTACCCGGTATGCAATAATTACCATGATTTTTATTTGCAGTTGCGGACACTCACTTGGACCATTGCAATAGCCTACCGCAATCTTTCTTCGATACTACACCGCTCGGACGCATCATGAATCGATTTTCCAAGGACCAGTATACCGTTGATGAGACATTGCCGCAGTCATTCCAGGTATTTGACATGACAGAACCGCGGATTTCTTATCGTCAATCAACAACTTAATGGTGCGGACACACTTTGAAGGGATACTTCCGTACGCTGTTTTACGTCCTGGCTGTCTTGGCTGTCAACGCAATTGGAAGCCCATTGTTTTTAGCTTTCGCTCTTCCTCTAGGTGGAGTGCGCACCATTGCATGATTCACAATTGGGAAGTCCGCTGACACTGGTGCATTCAACAGGTCTTCTGTACATGCACTTCCAGAGATATTATCTCAGTACTTCCCGTGAGCTCAAGCGCCTGGTAAGTGACTTTGCGAACCGGTAGGACAATCAAGGGTCCATGGTAATACTCATCTTCGTTCAGGATTCCACATCTCGCTCTCCTATCTATGCGCATTTTTCGGAAACGTTGGGGGGTGTCTCGAGCATCCGTGCATATGGCGAAGAGAAGCGTTTCATTACCGCCAATGAGCACAAAGTAGACTTCAACCTCAAGGCATATTACCCGAGCATTAGTTCGAACCGATGGTATGCATCGAGGTCGGGTAGGGGACATCGGTGTCTTTGACTGACTCAAAATATGAATTCCGTTGTGCAGGTTGGCCGTCCGTTTGGAATTCATTGGGTCTCTTGTTATCTTCGGTTCGGCCCTATTCAGTGTCGTTACTATTGTAATCAACGGGCAGATCAGTGCCAGGTAAGGCCGAGGCGTGACGGGTAAGCGATGGAAAGATATCTAACAGGCGCATAATGCAGTATTGTTGGTTTAATGTTGACGTACTCCTTGAAGTAAGTCAGGAATAAGTCAACTGGGGGCGGTGATCAAATATGTTTTTGTACTGATGGCGCATCATTTCCAGCATAACGCAAACATTGAATTGGATGGTGAGAAGGCTATTGTCCTGTTGTTCCGCAGAAAATACATGCTGACATGCTGGCAGGTCCGCCAATCATGCGAGATTGAGACCAACATCGTATCAGGTATGGACCTTGGCATCTGCGTGGCTCTTGCGCGTTCCTTTCTTGCTCATCAACTGCCTCTCAGTCGAGCGCATCAAAGAATATGCCGAGTTGCCTCAGGAGGCACCCTATGAGATCCCAGGCCAACACCCCGATCCCCGCTGGCCTGCGAACGGAACAATCCGGTTCGCAGATTACAGTACGCGATACCGAGAGGGATTGGATTTGGTTCTACAGGTGTGCATGGATGTCCTGCCAATATTGCATCTGCCGAAGGCAATCTAACCCTCCTTCCAAATAGAACATATCTTTCTCGGTCAATCCAAAGGAGAAAATCGGCATAGTTGGGAGAACCGGCGCAGGCAAATCGTCGTTGACGCTCAGCTTATTCAGGCTGGTCGAAGCCGCAGGCGGTTCCATTCAAATCGACGGTCTCGACATATCAGGCTTGGGACTATACGATTTGCGCTCTCGTTTGACGATCATTCCGCAAGATCCAGTGTTGTTTGCCGGGACCATCCGCGAGAATCTGGATCCTTTCGGTGTCTACGACGATGCAGCAATCTGGCGTGCGCTGGAAAGCGCCAGCTTGAAAACACATGTTAGTAGGCTTGACGACAAGCTTGGTGCCATGGTTTTGCAAGGTATGGGTTCTTGAGGCGAAATTGGTTTACATAAACACAACACTATAATCGCGTTGCCGTTTCGCGTCAGGGGGTGAGAATTTCAGTGTGGGTCAGAGACAGCTCATTTGCTTGGCTCGGTAAGAGTGCCCTCTACATTTTTTGGTGTGCAAAGTATGCCGCTGACCTTCCACGCGGCTAGGGCCCTTCTCCGCAAAACCAAAATTTTGGTCTTGGACGAGGCCACTGCGGCGATTGATGTGGAGACCGGTGAGTGATTTTTTGGAATTCTAGTGCGAATATGGGGAGTGTCCCTAACATTAACTTCTCAATAGACACGATCATCCAGAAAACCATCCGCCAGGAGTTCTGTGATTGCACCATTCTCACAATTGCCCACCGTATCAACACTGTTATGGTAAGGCGTACGGCCAATCGCATATATGATTGTGGCTCCTCTGACCCAAATTTCTAGGACAACGACCGTATTCTGGTCCTTGATCGGGGGAAAATTGCAGAGTACGATTCTCCCGCCAATCTTTTGCGAAACAAGAAGTCCATGTTCTATGGATTGGCAAAAGAATCGGGTCAGGCGGCATAGCCCACAAATGATATAAAGTAGTAGGGGTAGAACGAAACTCAGCCATATTTATTGGTAGTCTTAGGCCAAGGACGCAAATGAAGGGTTATCGAAGAATCTTCCTTGACGCAGATCTGCGCACCGCGACATTTGGGCTGTCCCGCGGATGTTCCACATGCTCCTGATACTGTCTCACGTGAAAAAGCCTGAGATGGTGGCCAAGTTTCCTCCCAATGAATGCGGTCCAGCAATCCTCAAAAGACGCTTCTAGCAGCCCAACCAACACCGTGCAACATATCGCAACATTCGTCAAATGCGCAACATATCTCCCGCATGCAGGAATCCCCAGGGCCTGATCACTTGGGCTGGAACGGGAGTTGTCGAAAATCCCTGCTTGACCGCCTGGCGGTCAAACCGTTCTATCATTGCACGGTTTTGCACCTTAGATGGCTGTCGATGCAAGCGAAGCTGTGCTCCCAAAACAATGCACAAATGGGAACCGTTCACCGCCTGCCCCATATCATTTATTATTCCATTTTTCTAAAGTTTTGGACAAGAACTCAAAGGTAGCAAACTGCAAATGACATTTCTTAGACAACGCACGAAAGAAATGCACAAAGAGGTTGAACCTTCCCCACCTGAATCGCACCTCCAGGCGCAATTCGCAGAACTCTATAAAATGAACCTCGGAAGAAAGAGCCCAGACCTTCTCTTTGGGCCATAGATTTCACGCATTCTGAAGCCGCGGTACAAGCATGTATCAGACTGTTTTGCCTCCAAATGATAATGCATAGGATAAATCTCACCCCATGTACTATTATACGGCGTCTTGGAATCTTGCATCCTGGTTTTCACGACTAATGGGGGTGAAAAAAGGTGAGGTGGAATCAGGTATCATGAACAGAGTTTCCAAATTGTACCATCTGGTGGAGAGTTGAGTATTCCGACCACGATGTTGCTTCCTCCTGCAAAAACGCAAATGATTGGGGTTTATTTGGCTGTGTCACAGAAATCCTCATTGAGTCGGCATCACTACCTCCTGCAATCATATGCTGCCATGGAGCCAAAGTATCTATCCCGTTTGAACCGGCCATGAGGGATTTGAGTTCGTTGTAAAACGTGAACTTCAGAACTAATCCCCAAGCCTGGTGCGCAGATTGAATTAGAACGGGGATTATCCTCCTCGGGAAGACACAACAACAACCTGACGTGCGGCCGTCGCGCCCAATCCCTTCCTGCGAGGCCATGAGTGATTACTGATCGCTTTTAACATTTGTCAGACATGAAATGCGATGCGTCACCACATAGCCAGTAATCCCTCCTCCTTCACAATCGTCTTTATCGTTCCCAATTGCGTCCGGTACTTGAGATCCGTACGACCAACTTCTGTTTGTTGGCGGATTTTAATCAACTGGATCAAGTCAGTGATTGTGCGTGCTTGTTGATGGAAGAAGGGACTTCAAGCGGTACCTCAAGTGGTGTTACCAGCATGACGGCTTGGAGCATGCCCGTACAAACGCTGCGAAGAAGCATTGCGGACCAACCCCAAATCATCAACCTAAGGCCGCGAAATCTCCGGTCCTCTATCATTGCGTCTTACCCCGCGAAAGCGGACGCGGTTTTGTGGGGAATGTATTGGCCCTCCATCTGCTGGAACCGGGGAAGGAGCGCCGACAGGCCGGTATACTGCAACCTAACATCAGATGGGACGCAATGAGAAGATTGGTGCTGGAAATATGGAATGACCACAATGGTACACACGAGACTCTTGGAGTCGCAATCCTAGATGAGAAATTGATTCATTAATTAACAAGAGGGATGCCAAACGCCGGATAAAACACTCGTTCCCACCAGAGGACAGGTCCAAGACCCTTGTAAAGCCCTCGAACGCCCTCTCCAAGAATTACGGTACGGAAGGCTTGGATAACACCAATCTGACCGTACTGCGACGCCAGACCCACGGACTGCACCCTGTTGAGATCACGCGGAAGGAGTCGTTGAGTAAAGTTTCTTTGGAATGAGTTTCTTTCAAAAGAGACCGCATACGTACCTCGTTTTCAACACATCCAGAGGCTAATGTATAAACGACGAAAGTGGCTATGTGAGTACACGCTCAATACCAAAGGGAACAGCCGGGTCGCACCTGCATGCACAGTGCCTCAACGATGCCTTTCGGACAACAGTGAGCCGGTTGTCGACGCACCCGAGATGGCAGAGTATAATAGGGAATTGATACACACCCGCGCCGGTTCCCGCCAGCGTGCTAAGGCCCACGTTCTTCTTTTGAGAACTCATCGACACAGGGGAGGAACTGGAGGAAGGAGGACAGGGAAGGCTGGTTGACGGCTCGAACTTGGGTTCGTGAACCGGGTCTCCGGTTCGCGGCCCATCGTCCCAATTTCGGCATGTATTCCCCTATCCCCCCTGACTGATGGCTTGATAGTTTGCACAGGCTATGAACTTTGTTGAAATGAAGTTGATATGATGGACTTCCGGCCTCAAACATGATATTGATGGAACATAACATTAGGGCTAGATAATATAATATCTGCACGATCAGACTGTAGAAAAGGTCACCATAATGGATTTTGGCGTTGGCGGTGTTTCGGGATCCTGTGTCGTTCTAAATCGCATTCTGTAGCAAGCTATCCGACGCACATTTATTATCCGACGCACATAAATGTGGATGGGCCGCTTCCCAAGCGACAGCGACAGCCATTAATATTTCTTGTATAATGTCCCTTCATCCCACCGACCCCATCCGGATTAAATACACGGTTTATACACTAATCGAAAGTTTTACATAGCTTTTTCCCGCCAACCGCTCCATCTAGTTTTCAATCGCTCCAGGCAACTTCTTCTTTGCCACCCTTTCTTCATGGGCCTTCTCGGCCTGCGCGTACAGCATCTTGAATTCGTCCGGTCCTGTTTGCTCGAGCAGGGACCGGAAGGAGCTTCCTGGAGTATCCAGGAGAGTTTTGGGTTCGTCAAACTCGATCACTTGACCCGCGTCGAGGACGAGCACGCGGTCGGACTCGATGATTGTGTTGAGACGGTGGGCGATTGTAAGGACTGTCAGGTCCGAGAAAGTTGTTTTGATGGTTTCTTGCAGAATTCCGTCGGTCCGGGAATCAATGGCTGGCGAGGACAAGGCGAGGAGTGAGTTGTCAGGCAAAGCAACTTCAAAAGAAGAACCAGGGTGAAGAGCATCTTCATCCACATACCAGCAGTAGCTTCGTCCAACACCAACACCTTGCTGTTCGCAAGAATGGCTCGGGCAATGCAGAAACATTGACGCAAGCCAAGGGAGAAGTTTTTCCCATTCTCAATAACTTCCGTATCCAGTTTGGCGGGCATTTCGCGAATCTTTTCGCCGAGTTGCACAGCGTCCAAAGCTTTCCAAATTGCCTCGTCCGTCACTTTGTGGAAGGGGTCGAGGTTGGAGCGAATAGTTCCGACAAAGAGAACAGGTTCTTGCGGGATGCTAGAGAAAAACAGTTCAATGCACCAGAAGTCAAATGCAATTCGTGCATCTCGCAACGTGAAACCTACATTGCAATGTGGGATCTGAGATCCCTCAAACCAATCTTGCTCACGTCGATTCCGTCGATGGTGATTTGGCCTTCGGCGCACTCTACAATTCTCAGAAGAGCAACGAGTAGAGTACTCTTCCCGGAGCCCGTCCGCCCAACGATACCGATCTTCTCGGTGGGCTTAATGTGCAAGTTGATGTTCTTGAGAACTGCCACGCCGCCTTCCTTATACCTCAGCACGACGTTGTTGAACTTGATTTCACCATTGTGAGGCCATCCGGCGGGAACGGGGTTATCGGGCACTTCGGCGGGGGCTTCGGGTTTCACATCCGCATAGTAAACGAGCTGTCCCACTGAAGACATTTGCGACTGGACTTCTCCCCATGCGCGTACAGTCCATTGGACGAAGACCAACATTTGGAGAGCGTTTGAAAGTGCGAGACCGGCCACAGAGGCCATGTCTTTTTCGTCCCGTGCGTTAATAATCAAGAACGCGGTGAAAAATACGACGAACGACGACAGTACGTCTAGGTACAAGGCTTGGAAAGAGCGGACTGAACCAGAAAATCGTCAATTTCAGCCTTCTCAAATATCAGAAGCAAATGCCTAAAAGTTACCATTCATTGCAGCCAACATCGCCGCGTGGTTTGTATCCAGCTTGACCAGGTTCATGTCATCGAACCTCTTTTCAGCGTGGTAGCATCTAATAGAGAACAGGCCTTCCAACGTAGCTGTCAAGTGTGCGTAAATCGGAGGTTTCGTGATGGCTTCCAAAGCTTTCGTCTTCTCTTCGGCTGGGGTGGAAACCTTGATGATCACACCGCCCAGGAAGATAAGAGCGATGATCGGTGCCCAATTCCACTTGACAAGGATTGCGCAGAGAAGCAGGGCACCTAACCCGAGAGGAGCGTATTGTAGACCCTGCATGGCTGCATCACCGAGCGTATCGTCCACGTGGAGTTGATGCTTGGAGAATGCCGAGAGGATTCTTCCAAGAGGGGTCGCATCGAAGAATGACATCGGAGCCTTGATGATCGCATTGAAGATGTTGTCATGCAAGTCCTTCGCTTTTCTCGTCGTCGCAAAGGTTAGGAACAAACCACGACCAAGAACGGCTGTGGCAAAGGCCACGGTCAGGGCACCGTACACGCCAAGGTACACAGCATCAGAGTATCCACCAACACGGGGCACCCTGATTTAATGCAAGCGCCTCCGCTGTTAACTCATAGCATCTGACTTGCGGTACAACAAACCCGAAGACTCACCAGAGGCGAAGCCAGTAATCGGAACCAATACGGATACCATGAGCAAGGAAGAAGGAGCAGATGACAAGGATCGTGACGATTGTGCCAGCGCCAAACCTGGTACCAGCCCTGCCGTATGAGCCGAAGTCACCCCAGCCAGTTTTCTGAGCTGAAACGTCTTCCAAGACAAGACGACCCTATTGTTTGGATTGTGAAACAAGCTTAATAAATCAAGATCGATGCAAGCCGTTGCTCGACTCTTTAAGAAAACGAACCTTGCTCTCATTGACGGCATCCTCGTATCCCTCGATGTCAGCTGTACTGTACACTGACATCTCGTTCCGTTTTATGGCATCAGCCAAACTACGGTGAGTGCCACCTCCGATGCTCCGAATGGTCGTCGCGGCATCCTTTTCAATCATCAAACGAACAGTGTGTTCATTGAGCTCCTGATTGCGTTTCCCCGACAGTTGGTTGCGCGAAGTTACAGACAATTGGTTGAGCTCAATCTGTTCGTTGTAATTGTTGTGTTCAGGAGAGAGCAATCTGTATTGCGAAGCATATTGCGAGGAAGGCTCTGCAAGAGTAACAGCGCTCTGCTTGGGCATATCTTCCTCTGGGAGCTCGAAGTCGGGTTTGTTGAGCGGCACAAACGGTTCGTCTTCATCTTCGGCACCCCCGCCCGCCACTGAGTTGTTGCAGAACTCTACAAACTCGGGGTAGGTGGCGGTGAGGTAATCGAAAGTACCTTCCATCCTAATGCGACCGTCCTTCATCACGACGATATGGTCCATGCGGGGCAGGTATTGGAGCTGATTCATGGCGACGATAACCGTCTTGTTCTTGAGATACGACATGAAACACTCCTCGAAGATGTGACTTCCGACGTGCTGGTCGACCGCCGACAGAGGGTCATCGAGAAGAACGATTTCAGCGTCGTAATAAACACTCCGAGCCAACGAAACACGTTGCTTTTGACCTGGTAACAAATGGATGAACAGGGCAGGTACATCAGTATACCAGCACTTGGCAAAGTAGTTTAGAATAATCAACGAAAGTAGAAGTACCTCCAGACAAATTGGCACCGCGCTCAGCAATCTCCGTTTTGTCACCGGCGATCAAGAGAGTCAAATCTCTTTGCAGAGCCGCCACACGTATAACTTCCTTGTACTTCATTTTATCATAGTCCTTGCCAAAGAGGATGTTCTCTCTCAAAGTGACGTTGAGGAGCCAAGCTTCCTGAGACATGTATGCGGTGGATCCATAAATCTTGACCGGGTCACCGGACATTTGACGGATTTGACCCAAAAGGGCGGCAATGAGGGAAGATTTGCCAGACCCAACGTCACCGATGATGGCGACCTTGCTTCCGCGCTTGACTTTGAGGTTGATGCCTGCAAGGGAAGGTTTAGCGTCTCCCTCCTTTGGATCCCAGCTGAAGTCCGAGTTCGTCTGAAACCGAAGCTAGTGTCAAGACGCGCAAACAAATGCAGAGAATCATGCGCAGAACACTCACAATTTCGAAGGCGTACTCGCATCCCGGGGGAGGAGTTACAGGCTTCAGCTCCTCAACCTCCTCCAAATCCATGAATTCACTGAGGCGGGCCAAGGCAGTGAAAGCCCCAGCGGTAGACTTGACAGCCATGGGTAACATCAGGAAAGGATAACGCAGCGTGTTCTGCAAATCACCAGAAGGAGGTTAGACCACAACCGGTCAATTGTGGGACTTTTGAATGCAACGCGTCTCGAAGAACTTACGTAGACGGAAAGAATGGTGAAAGACACTGAAGCAGTGAGAACATGCCCGGTGCCGACGTACATGCCGAGAGAAGAGAGAGCAACGAAGACAGGAATGGCGAAGACGATGGTGAAGTTGATCGCTTTGACTATCATTCCCCTTCTAATAAAGTCCATCTCCTGCGCGCGAATGCCCTCGATCTTGTCCGTAAAAGGCACCTCCCACGCGTAGAATTTGATAAGTTTAATCGCCGTGAGAATCTCAGACATGATGTGAACGCGCTGGGTGGTCACCGAAGTCTGCTCCCGATTCAAGAAACTGGTGCGCGACCCAAGGTAAATCTGAATCGGCAACAGGAGAATAACGAAACCAAGACAAGGCAAAGCGGACAATCCAACTTCCACAAAGGCGATGATGATGATGACGGCCGCCTCCAAAAAGGCGGACCACAAAAAGTGGAAGCTTGTAACTGCGTCCACCAAGCGAGTGACATCGGTAGAGTAGATCTGAACAGAGCACAAAGACATGCCGGTCAAACGAGGGGTTTCAAAGTCAAAATCGCTTCTTGGAAGTGATGGTACAAAAAATGAAGTCCACTTACGTTGATAACCTCGCCAGCACCGCCACGAACACGGGACAAGCGCAAAGATTTTCGAAACACGAGCCCGGTAACAGCCGCCCTCACTTGAATACCAACTCGGTTGCATTCGGCCTGTTTTTGATAGAGGACCGGTGCTTTAACCCTCACACGATTCGAGATTCTTCAAATCTAAGGAACGGCAGGCTTCATTGATACTTACGTAAAGCTGATGGATGGCAACGGAACTGAAAAGGGATGCCAACAACAGCCCAATGGCATAATTGTAGCCTTCGGATGCAGCTCGACCGCTTGAATTTGTAACGTAGTCGAGAACTTGCTTGACTGCATTTGGAGTGAGACGGGAGGCATGAGACAAAATGATTCCGGAGACGAGCGGGATTGAACCCAACAGGACCAGCCCCATGCTTTTTTGGCGCCTTGCAGGCGGGCGGTGCAGCATCATAACGCGCTGTCGTCGCCACTTGGGTGCCTCGCATAATTTCCTCAGCCTCCTTCCCGGCCCCGGCCCCGCCCCACGGTATTTGTGAAAGCCCCACTTACGTAGCCAATATGCAGACAGCCAAGTGAAGACACCCCACACGATCTTCCAGAGCCCGATAATTGCGTATTCTACACCGTATGCTCTGCGAAGGGCTCGGAGCATGGATCGATCTCTGGGGAGGGAAGACCGTGGGAACAGTGATAGTAAGCGTGGGAAGCTCTTGGGACTGACCAGCGTGAGAATGAGACGCGACTTACTCTGACTTGTTTCCCAACTCCTTTTGCCACTCTGCCTGCAATTTATCGACATTGAACCTAGCAGACTCTGTTGGTCGGAGCTTAAAGGAGAGTTTCTTCAAAGAGGAAGAAGTTGCCCGGTAGAGGATCGGAAATGTCCAAATGAAGAACCAGTTTGAAATGAAGATGGAAGACCATATATCCAAGGGCTTCGTTTTCGCCGAGCGGCGGCGATTGTTGAGCGGCAACATGATGTTTCCAGAGATAATCGAGGGTGGTTTCCCGACGTGGGAAGATCTCTCGATGGCAACGGTTTAAGGGCGGGTGATGGAGAAGCAGGGAAAGATTTCAAGAAAAGGGATGAGGGGTGCGGTGCACGGAGGTTGTGTTTTCTAGTTGATAAGTTGATGAGAGTAAGAGTCCCTGGGCCCTTCAGGGTTTGTGGGTTGCCGTCCCCCGTTTAACAGTTGTTGGATGCCGTCTGTGGGTAGATCTCTCTGTTTGGAGTCTTTTTAAAGTTGCGGACAAGAGCCACCACCGGCCGACCACTGGCACCACCGGAAATTGACGCGACTCTATTTTGATATAAATGGGGCACCTTGTGTCACACAATCAATGCGCCACGCGGTGACGTCCCCATTCCAATTTGCTAAATTTGCGTGATGCCAAGTCATTGCCGGTGATAACTGGCTGGAGAGACGGCGGCCAGGGAGGGGACGCCCAGGGGACGCACGCTGGAGGCCGACGCGACGCCGGACGCGCCCGACCATCTCCATCTCCCCATCTTCCGCCATCGGCAGGCGGATTGGACTGCACTAGATACCTACTTACTTACCACACGCCGCGCCTACTTGCTGCTTGCAGGTTACATACCTGCCACACCTACTACGGACCTACAGTTTATACCTGCTGCTGCCACAAAAACAATGTCCGTCACAGTCAGCGTGGGCAACCTGCCTGGCTCAACCTCCCTCATTCAAGGCGTCCCAGGTCTCACCCGCTTTTCCATCGCCGGCGTCATCTCGGTCAAAAACACCTCTCCCGGAAAGACCAAAAACATACATTCTCTCGCAATCACCCTTTCCGCTTTGACAACGTCCAAAATCCACCAGTACAAAACGATTTACACAAGTCGCCTTCCCCACTATTCAAACGCAGTCGTCCTCCTCCCACCCCCGACTCCTCAAAGTATCGCTGCCGCGAAAGCTCAAAAAGGTGCCGCCACAGGCGCTACGCAGGACCCAAACGGTCCTCTCCCTCCTGGCGCACAGCGGGACTATCAGTTTTCCTTTAACATAGCGGGTCCCTTGGAAGGCGGTCCTGCGTGGCTTCCCATCCCGATGGAGCGCGAGACCGGCGACCCTAGTGAATTTACCAGGACAGAGTGGGTCCTCCAAGTCGTCCTTGAAATCCCTCGCCAAACCTTCGGCCCAGAAAAGAAATCCAAATCCATCCCCGCGCCTCTGTACTGGTACAGCATCAACACCCTCGTCAAACTCCTCCAACCTATCCCTAATCCCCCGCCGGGCTGGAAAAACGGAACCCCAGTTTCCATGCCCGCAACCGCCACCGCAGCCAGCAGTCGAAAAGTCGACTTTGAGTTCTCCCTCCCAGAGGGTTGCCTCATCTTTGAGCCAGGCGTCGCCGTCCCTTTCACTCTCCGCGCCGTCTCCCTGGCGGCGAACGTCCGAATTAACACCGCCCAACTTTACGTCAAACAATACATCACAGCTCGCGCGGGGAACGCAGCAAGGGTTTGGAAACACGTGTGCTTCACCATATCCATTCCGGGAGCTCAACTTGCGACCTTGGTGTCTCGGACGTTCACTATCCCGCCCCCTGCAAATGATGTGAAATTGCGAGAGTCGCGGAACCCGGATAATGCAAACGATATTTGCCAAGTGGCTCACAAGTTGAAGTTGAGGCTTGACTTGAGTGGTGATAAGGACATTGAAGTCGCTTGTCCCATCATCGTTTCAAGGTAAATGTGGATTGAGATTCCTCATGGATTCTCTGGTGCTTCCTTTACTTCTTCTTTGTCGGGACTTGCTTGTTTTCTGGTTCCGAATGTTTCCATTCTTATTTTGTGTGTCCCGTTTGGCTATATCTTTCCCTCACAAACTTCCCAAACAAATCAACACAATATCTCTAGCTGGGGCAAAACAACAATGAACCAATTTGCAACCGCCAATGCAACCGTCTTCAGTGCTGTCGTCCAAGGATTGGTTCACCTTGCCCAACAACAGCCGCAGCCGCCGCAGTATACCCATTAGGATCTGCGTCTCACTGTATCACCAATCAATTACATGCACCGGTTTATTATATAGTAATGAATGCCCGCAGCGGATCTTTTGGGAAAAGCAGCAATTTCAGGGGTAGGCGGCTGCGGCGGAGATTCGATAGTTTTCGTTTGATTGATTTTCCTGGCTGGCTGGGAAAATCTTCAGGTGTTGGCGGAGGTATTAGTTGTAATTTCCAATGAATGAGTCTATGATCTTTGTAGTTTTCGCATTCTTTGCTATGGACTGCTCGTGGCCGACAGACAACTTGTTTCGTAAACCGCTGGTGGTGGAGCGTCAAATAACAACTTCATCGACAACGGTTGCAAAGAGATTTCGAGATGGAAGACACATAGAAACACCAAGTTAACTTATCAGGTCTTAGTGGGCCAGCTTGCCCACGCGGGACCTACACAATTTGCCCGTACATCAGATTTGAGAATACCAAACTCAATCAAATAACAAAAGAAAGATTCAGCTTCAATTGCCGCCTCTTTCATTTTTCGGTCATCCACCATTCTCCCCATTCCCGCTTTGCCACCACCTTGCACACTCCCACATCCTCCCAATTTCCACGACCACTTTCAATATATCGGCACTTTCATCCCTCCATATTCATGTTTGCCGGAGCGAGTGCTCCTTAAAAATCTGCCGGAGGCGCACCCTGCTTTTGTTGCGCGTGTGCAGGTTTGGGGGACATGGCTAGCCGCCGATCGGCGTTGGAAGAGCTAGATCCGCGCCGAGACCCGGCATCCCCCGCATCTGCGTACCCAACCCCGACCGCGCCATATTGCGGTTGTCCGTACCCGTCGCTGGGCTGCTGCCCGTACCCGCCAGAGAACCCGGCTCCTGGTGGGTATCCGGGGCCGGCCCCATATCCGCCTTGGAATCCGCCACCTGCGTGTGGCTGTTGAGACGGCGCGATCATGGACTGGCGCTGCCGTTGTTGTGGAGGTTGTTGAGGGTAGCCGGCCGGTTGGGGCTGTCCGAAGCCCGTGTGCTGCTGCGGAGGGGACAAGGGTGTTCGTTGGGCTTGTATTGACGGAGGGCGATTGTTAAATGAGGCGGTTGTTGGTGCTGGAGGAGGTCTTCGCTGCTGTTGGGGAGTAGACTGCTGAGACGATCCTTGCTGTCCCGAGGCCGGTCGAGAAGGCCCAGGCCCAGAATGTGAGGGTCCTTGGGAGTAACCGGGTGTGGGCTGCCTCGGAAGAGTTCCGGGAGCTTGCAAAGGATTGGGCGTCGGCTGTCGTCCCATAGACGGTGTGGGCTGTCGCGAAAGGGTACCCGGCCCCTGTTGACCTTGCGGTTGTTCTGCATAAGCGGGTTCAGCTGCGCTCTGTCCGCCCTGAGCCTGGTCTCCACCAGCAAAATGATCGTAAAAGCTACCAGAGTTCGCATGCGCCTGTGGGACATGCGGTAATACGGGCTGCTCGGAAAAACATATGAGATGACGATCATCCAATTTCACGCACAACGATCAAATGAAACCTACCGTCATAATTCTAGGTTGCGCACCACCCGCAATATCTGGTGTGGGAATGGTCGGGATAAAGCTTTTGACCGATGTTGAAGACCCAGCATTTTTGTGTGAGTCCGGATTCATCACATCAACGTAACGATTTCTTGCACCTCGGCGTGATGCTGCACCGCCGGCCCGCTTTGGCGTTGCACCGAACGGACCCCCTTCGGGCGCCGGCGAAGATGGCGCACTGGTAGAACCAGGTGACGGCAGTCTCGAATCTGCGAAGGCTGGTCCGGCTGCACTCGCAGGGCGACTAGGCAGCGGAGTATTGCCACCGGCGGGGGTTGGTGGAGGCGCACCTTCATTGCAGAACAAAATTTCGTGGTTAACTTTGGACAATGGCTATTCTGACGCGAAATGAGTAGGAAACCAACCAGGAGCAGACAGTGTTCGGCCCATGGGTGGAGGAGGAAGCTCCTTCTTCTCCTCTTCTTTGCCATCCGAATTTTTATTGACCCATTTTTTCTTGTCGGGATCGTAATAGAACGAGCTCGACTCTCCCAAATTAGCTTTTACTGGCCCCGAACCCGGATCCTTTGGCTTTTCCGCAGCTTTCGTTTTGTCCTTCTTCCCTCGACCAAATATATTGAAGACAGAAACAATCGACGTATATGTCCCCGAAGATTTGTCGATCTGGTTTTTATTCTCTAAAATGAGTCGCACTATGAGTCGATGTTGACAGGGCATTCAAAATCCTGGGCAATCTTCATACTCACCGTCCCCTTCAGTTGGTTGATCATTGTCAACTTTCGACGATGCCTCTGCGCCTGAGCCTACATCAGCTGCGGACGCTTTCTCCTTTCCCTTCAATGCCGAGTTCCCAAACCCTAGATCATCGAGGTCCTCCTCCTGAGCTGTGCCCCCAGCATTTTGCCCCGGTTGTGGTGTGGAGAACTGTGCAGTAGGATTCTGGTTGTCGTAAGCGCCACCATAGTTGACAGAGGACCATCCGCTTTGCTGCTGCTCCTGTTGTGTTTGACTTGCACCGTCTGCCGCTTCTCCTCCTGCAAAGCTGTATTGGTCTTGCGCATACCCATCGTAGCTCCCTTGGGCGCCCTTGCCATACGCCGGATCGTACCCTTGTCCGAAACTCTGCTGGTGCTGATCGTACCCCTGATCACGGTATGGAGCATCCTGTGCGTTCGCACCGTCTTGTTGCGAAAAGCCCTGTTGATGCGCATATTGTTGTTGTGCCTGTTGTTCGTAACCTTGCTGTTGGCCGTAATAGTGTTGTTGATCGTAACCCTCCTGGTCGCCTTGTTGATAAGATGATTGATCATAGGTTTGGCTGTGCTGAATGTCATGGGACGCTTGTTGATCATAAGCTTGCTGCTCGTAACCTTGGAATTGTTGATCGTACGAAGGCTGCTGCTGCTGATCGTAGCCCGGCGTCGACTGCTGGTACATCTGCTGCTGCTGTTGGTCGTAGCCCTGCATTGATTGATGCTGCTGATCCTCATGCGCTTCCTGACCGTATTCAGGAGACTGTCCTTGTTGCTGAGCGTAGGATTGGCCTTGGTGCCCATCATACGCTTGATAACCTTGATCATACTGCTGTTGATCGTAACCTGCGTATCCTTGATATTCATACGCATCCGCACCTCCTGTTTCTGTCGTGGCACCATAAACCTGCCCTGCCCCAAAGTCACCCCCTTCGGTTGCTGGGGCATCCGGAATGCCAGCCTGCTGTTGCGGCTGATATCCGTATTCCCCTGCATATCCGCTGTATACCCCATCGAAATACCCTGGAGTGGTTTGTATCCCTGATTCCGCACCAGGAACAAACACATCGCTCTCATTCATTTGCGAACCGTCGGCGGCCATCGATCCCAGAGCGGGGGTTGAGCTTGGCCTGATCGGTTCGGGAGGAACCGTCGCGAGCGTAGTGAAACCCGGCGTAACTCCCTTTGATTCGGGCGGTACCCCAGTCGCCAACCCACCCGGTTCCGGTTGCTCGCCCAGAGCATTATTCATAATTTTGTCAAACCCTTGGGCTCCAAATTTGCTCAATTTACTGAGCCAGCCACCGCCTTCTTTCCCGCCGCTGAAGATGGAAGACGATGGACTTCCAGCCTTGTTCGTTGATATCACAAGACGTTCCGCAAGTTCTTTCAGGGATTCTCCAAATACCCGGTGGAAATACGGCGATCCCTTCACATATGTCTGCACGAATTGCTCGATGCTGACACAATATTTCGTTGCAATATCTGTGTACCCAAGGTCGGCAAGATACCAAGCATATACTAGCTTGTAAGCCTGGAAGTGTGGGAGACAATTCGACAAGCCGATACCGGAGACAAGTGTTTGACCATACTCGAAAATCTCGGTGGCCTGTATAGCGCGCGGGGATCGGTAGAATGTGTTTGGGTGGGCCATGTGATTCACGCCTATCAACACAGTCCGAACTTGGGGAGTATCAACACCCGAAAACGTTGCCGGGTTAGGGGCCAAAACATAGCTGCAATTGTGTCAGTCAGTAAAATCCGGGAGAAAGCTGAATACGACGGCCAAGCCATACACACCAAAATTGTGCCGCATTTTTTCTTCCATTTTCTTGCAACCGATCTCCCAGCGCATACAGGACTGATGCATCACCTGGGGTTCGGTTGTTGAGGACAGCGGCTACAATTTCTCTCCATTTGGAAACGTATTCGGTGTTGGGCAATACCGGAGCATCTGATGGCCCTGGTAGGAACTCCGAGACTTGAAACCATGATGATGAGCTTAGTATGGATTCAGGGAAACCATAATGCTTAATAATAGTGCACAACTCACCAACAGCCGGGCCTGCTCCAGCGAACAGGCCATATAAGACTTTTAAGGTCGGCCTGTCGATTTTTGGCCCATTTTTGAACACGGTGTCGCCTTCTGGCCTAGCCTCAAATTCGTATCGCGCAAATTGTGTAACCACGTCATGGTAACATTCCCGCGAAATCTGGCTGGCTATGACCAGAGCGTGTCCCCACAGTTCCGAATCGACGGCCATGCGACAGGCCCCATCTCGGTCACCCTTCACAAGAGCAGCTGCAATCCCGGACATCGCAGATGTCTCCGAAGGTGTCGCCATCGTGTCGAATAGTTGGCAGAGCGAAGCAATTCCTGCATTTGGTTTCCCCGTACTAATGGAGAGCGAAGTCAACTCTACATTCTGCTCAACAACTTCTTTAGGATGAGTTACTCACCTTGCAGTCAACAACACCCCGTCCTGCTCAATCGTCAGCTTCAGAAGTTTCCACACCAATACCTCATCCTCCAATTCTGCTAGATTGCGGATTTCTTCTTCCGGCATCCCATGTCCGTCTTTCGCTTTCCTTTCGACTTCCGCTTTTGCGACGTCTTTCCGACCCTCAGCTTCCTTTACAAAGTTATCGACAATACCCACAACATCCTTCTTCTTGAACTTTTGCTTTCCTCCCAATAACGGTCCTGAAAAGTGGGTGATTTCTTCCGTAACCGCAGGGTCGACGAATTTATGCACGGGCACAAGGCTGACAGACCCAGGGTACGATTTTTCGACAACTGATGGCACGCCCGTCGCCGGATCCGTAATGTACCGGTTTTGATGCCGTGGCCGTGTGATAAGCAGCTTGCCGCCAAATCCAAACACCGCAATGCAGTTGCCCCGATGGCGGTTGAGTGGATCCTGAAACTGAGGTGGCTGCTGTTGCGCAGGTTGACCGGTAGGACCCATACGACCTGGTGCTGGCGACGAGGGTCTTCCATAAACGTCGAGCGCCTGGCGCACCGCCGGTTGGGTGCCCTGGGCGTAGGCATTCGGGGTTTTGGCGCGTCGCGGACCCGTCCCACGATACATATTTGGTGACGCATCCAGCGCAGTTCCGAGCGGTACAGAAGGTGGCCGGTGTGGTTCTATCGGACTTTTCAGCTGCGCTGGAGACGTTCTGCTATCTATTGGTGCACTGGGAGGGCGCGCCTGTTCTTGTCCTTGCTGATACATGCTCGCGATCTTATTGGTTTCATAAGCCATTTCGGCGCCGACAGTGGGAACATTTGCCAGCGGAGAGCCACACTTGTTGCAGAAGTTTGCCTCAGTGTCGTTTCGCTTGCTACATTTCGGGCAGAAAACCACATCCTGCAAATTGGATGCGCTATCACTCAAGCTCGTTCCCCTCGATTCCTCGGCAGAGTAATCCCTGCCCGCCCTCGACTCATACTCCCCAGAAGAAGCAGCAAAAAGCTGATTTGCGCCTGCTCCACCATATTCTCCGGCTGACACCCCCCCATGCGACGGAGCTGGCAAAGGACTCGACGCAGGAGGAGCATAATAATCCTGACCCATCCCTCCAACGCCATTCACAGCCCCATTCACTTTCGTGGATTCTGCCACAGTTCCGAACCGACTGCTTCTCTTACCAGCAGCTCCGCTCGCGTAAGGATTTGCACCAGTGGCAGGAGCAACGGGAGGTCGCCCGACCGGATACCCGGAGGTCGTGGCAGCGCGCGTCGGTGAGGGTGGCTTATCCAGTGCGGCAGCTGCCCCACTGCTGCCAAAATCATAACTCATTGATCCCACCATCGTCTGCGCAACCCGCGCCGCCGCCGACACTGGTGGAGGTTTTCCTGTGCCGGTCCCAAAATCGTAACTTTGCGCTCTCTTGAAGGAGCTGTCGCCACTAGACGGTGCCTGATCGGCGGTCGACGTACTAAATTCGTTTACAGTGGGCGCCTTTGGCATATCGCCAACTGCACCAGAGTACTCTGGAGATCCATTTCTGGCCCCAACCCCCTCGGTGTCCCGCAATCCCGCAAGGAAATCGACAGGCCCATGCGCAAACGGATCCTGCCATTGCTGGTGGTCTTTGTCGGACTTCTCTCCGCCGCTAGCATTGTGGAAATTGGAGGAATCGCCTTGTCCGTAAGCATTCGCAGATGAGGGATCAAACGATGCCATCATCACGTTATCACTGCCAAATGACTGCAGTCCAGAAGTCGTCTCATCGGCGTAGGAGTTATTAAAGGTTTGCCCCACGTGGCTGCCATCGAAAGACGGGAAATCCTGGCTTTGAGGATTGTCAAAAAAGGCCAAAGGCTCGGCCTGGGCGTTCGCGTCATTCAGTGGGTAACCTGCAGAACTTGAGTCTCCATACGAAGAAAATCCTGAGGCACCGGTCGGCCCGTACGGGGTTGAATCCTGCTCCTGACCATGTACAGCGTCCTCCCCACCGTAGCCGTAGGCATTAGAGGTATAAGTCATATGAGCAGATTGCTCCGTGTTATCGTTATAATTCGCTCCGTGGGAAACCTCTGCTCCTGCAGAGGTTTGCTCCCCGAAGTTGAAAGATTTTTCTCCGTGGGATGAAAAACTAGTTTGATCAGCCGTCCCAAAGGTGTTCGGTTCGTAGGGATTCGAATCCACAACATCCTGATGCTCATTCGTATGTTGTATCGGTTGAAATGATGTGCTGACCGGTGCCGTCTGATCATTCCCATCGGTTGTCTGCACATTACCATGGGAATTCCATGAATGCGACGCAGATTCCGCTGCAATCTCGTGCTCGTGGACGTCGACATCTGGTTTGTACACTGCGGACCCGATAGCAACACCCCGCTCGTTCCCACTCGAAAATGCATCATACGATCCTCCATGATGTCCCGACCCATCATCGTGACTTCCGCCAAAATCATTTGCTACACTAGTGCTGTGATTACCCCACCGACTCGCATCGACACTGTTTGTTTGCACGAACTCTTCCGCCGATTGTTGCGATGACAGTGTAGCGCCAAACACTAAATCATCCAGATCATCCAAACCCGCTTCCTTCCCCACCTGACGGGAAGCCGCTCCGCCATCTACCCCTTGAGGCTTCTCATTTGCTGGTTGGCCGAGACTGAAGAAGCTAAACTTCCGCGAACTGGTATCGATGTCTTCAAATTCTGTGTGCTGGGCGGGTTGGACGAGACCCGTATCATGCTGTGAGGCGTCCTCTCTTTCAATAAGGGGTGGTTCGGATGACGTTTGGGGTTTTGACTGCGAGTGTGCAATATTTGTAAATTCATCTGCGGCTGCCGCTTGGGAAGAGAAAAATACGTCATTCATCGTGCCATTATTATCGGTTGACAGCGCAAAAGGGTTGGCGCCGAAGGTATCGCCTGACGGCACAGATAGGGGCGAAGAGAATGGCGCCTCTGCATGTTCGACCATGGAAGGTACAATGGCTGCATCATTAGATTCATTAAAGTCGGTTGTACCAGCCCAGAGTTCGGAACTGCCAACGTTCGTATTAAAAGTGGCCGATTGAAAGGATTCAGCCGGAGTTGCCGACGATCGTTGCGCGTCAGTTGCTTTCAGAGAAGGAGACTTATTATCAACAGTCTGCTTCGGAGGGGCCAGCGGAGCTGTGCTTCTGCCACTGACAGTCGCGTCCTGACTATTTCCGCTCCAGCTGGGTCCTGCATTCCCAAACGACTCTCCCAAATTCGGCTCAGTTGCCGACTTCCAAGCATGATTGGGAGGCCCAGATGTGGCTCCGTCCTGCTGGTGCTCAACTGGTACAGTGTCTCTCGGCGGTTCACGACCCAGGCGTTCATTTTCTGATGGGACCACCTGGTCCTGACGCATAGACTTAGACTGAACTGGGACATCCGAAAGAAGGTGAGAAACGGGTTTTGAGGGTTGTTCAGGCTGTTTAACAGCAGGTGCAGCAGGTTGTGAAGGAACTGCCGCCGGTGATGGGGAAGGTGCTTTGGGATGTAAACGATCCTGTTTGGGGGCAAAAGAAGGTTCTCCAGCTGTTGCCGGCTCAGCCATGACGCTATGCGCACGAGATTCTTTCGCTTTCGTGGAGGTGTCTGATGCAGGAGCAACTGGCGGGGATTGGGCCTTTGATGCAGGTGGAGGAAGGCCAAATGCATCGAAAAGTTTCGAACCTGCTGGTTTAGCTGACGTATGATGTGGTTGGGGTGGTGCTTTTGCGACGGATGGCGCAAGACCGAAAGCGTCCAAGACCTTTGCACGGGCTCCCGGTGGGCTGGTTGGCACACTGGCGCCAAGGCCAAACGCGTCAAAGAAAGATGCGTCCCCAGGAGCAGTCGTTGATGTACGTGTATTCCCTCCAGTCCCCTGTGGACCGAACAATCCAGCGGCAGCATCAAAAGACTGTCGTGGTCCTTCTCTCGCGGGGACGCGACCCGACGCTGAAGTTGACGTGAAACCGAATGGATCCTTTCCCCCCGTCGACCCTTTGGTGTTCAAAAGAAGCTTATTAAGTTTTAACCCCATGCTGGACAACAGGGCAAGAGAACTCCCACCTCCGCTGCCAAACAGCGCCGATGCATCGCCCACTGGGTTCTGCGTCCTTTGCATTCCCCCTGAAGGATGTGTTGTGCGATTCCTATTCATAAGCGGCGATGCGGCTCGGTGAGCAGCTCTTGCCGCAAGAGGCTGGGAACCTCCAGACGTCGTCTGTCCCGCACTGGTCGCTGTGGAAAAGATATCATTCCCGTCTCCCCTGGCCCCGCCACCACCAAAGAACGGTATCGGACCGCTATCCACCGGCGCAGCCCGTGGAGGTGGACCACTCATATCCTACCAAAGGGATGTCTGTGAGTATGTTTGATACAAATGGCATGGGGAGGGGGCAGGGCAACGCACCCCACCAGAATCTGTCCCTCTTCTACGCAAAACAGTGACTTGTTGGGGCAGCTTTTGCCCAAAGATATAGAAATGAAGGTAGGTTGTCCTTAAGCGCTTCCGTGAGTGATAAGAAGGAAGCACCCAATGCCGAACCAATTGCCGCAAAACACGGTGTCAATGGAATTGAAGATGGGGACTGTGAACCGCTTTGAACAGTTGAACCGAAACCAACCAATGCGCAAGATCCACCGTCCGAGAACTCAGCACGTCACGTGACAACTTCATTTAAGTTGCTGAATTCTTTTTGGCCTCCGTTTTCCCAACACGCTTCCACCCTAATAGAAATTCGCCCAACATGGCTATGGTAGAACCCGTTGCCGATACGACCGGCCTGCCTCAAAGTGCAGGTTTTGGTCTACCAAAAGTTGAAGTGGTGAGTTGACACCCCCCTCCAACCACTTTACGAGGAAACAGAACTCAACACTCGTCCAAATTCCAGCTGGCGAGCGAGTATGAGGATACGGGTGCCGCAACGTTCGTTATCCGCGACGAGGACCATACCCTCGGCAACTCACTACGCTACATGATCATGAAAAAGTGAGATTAATTGCGGAGATTGATTCTGCGAAGATCCGGTCCTAAACTTTTTCATGGAATGCATCCCCTTCCAGCCCCGCAGTGTCCTTCTGTGGATACTCTATTCCTCACCCCTCTGAATTTCAAATCAATCTCCGAATACAAACTGACGGTATGTATACCAAATGAAATGCCTCCGCGACTCTTTGATCAGCTCGAGCTGACTTCGATGCTTTCCCCGCAGGCACCATAACAGCCGTCGATGCGTTAAATCAGGGTCTTGATGATCTAATGAGCTTGTGTGAGCATGTTGCTACGACTTTCAAATCGAAACTTGAATTAAAGGACTTTGAGATCCGCGAGGGAGCCCAGCTGGACGCGGTATGATCACCGCTTGGGGCTTGCCCAGAAACCGTCCACAAACGGAATGTATCATAGCACCAATTTGTAAATAGGAAGAAATTATTCATCGTTAGAACGGTTCTGTCGCGGAGTTGTAAAACTGCATAGGGATCCCAGATGAACAAAGTGGAACCGCATTGTCATGCGGCCGGCGGCAGGGGACCGTGCACCCATGTGCTTATTGCCTACATTCGTGCTCTACTTACAATATTTTCCGTATATACAACGCCCACTACAACTGATACGTGCACATGGAAATCATTTTTTCCCGCCTCTTGGGCCCCGCGAAGTAGGTTTGGCCTTCGCTTTCCCCTTACCC